>JAMXBB010000009.1:3728629-3810797 GCA_024138015.1 Lumnitzera littorea | reverse complement strand
AAAAATAGGAAAATATACCCAAAATAATAAAAATAAAAAATATATGATTTAAATAATTATTAACTTATAAATATGTTAAGAAAAAAAATGAAAATCAATATTTTATAATTTTTAAATTTAAATAATAATTTTTGTGATATTTTTGTATCACAATTTAAGTTACGAGTCACAACGTCCAAAACGGACCTTGTTACGAGAAAATACGCTCGAAAATGATCAAAATGGACTATAAGTTCATAACGATTCGAGCTAAAACGAAAAAGTTATACACGATTCGATAAAAAGCTCGAATCGATGATTGCACGTAAGTCAATAATCGATTTAAGTAAATAGTACGATTTAGCATACTAGATTAGTTATTCCCAAACTTATTACTTTCCATATTTCCTTAATGTTACGTGATCCTGAGATCGAGACCGACTTACTCTTGGACTAATATAATCCCTGACATCATTTATGACCAAGTGAGTATTCCCGATGACTCTATACTTATTTTGTGCTTGTAGTTAGTGCACATGAATTAAAGATTAATAACTTGATGCATGGGGTTCGGGTTATGCATATGACTGGTATTGATTGATTATTGTGCAAAATACTATTAAATGTGATTATATAATTAGTTGTTGCATTATTTGGATGATTTGTTGATAATGTTTGACCCTCTCATAAATTGACTTAATCATATTCAACTAAGCAAAAATTAAACGGAACATGCATAGATCACGAGCATTGCATATAATGTTCCGGCCGTCACCTCATGCGGTTGGTAATAAAGGGCCTTAGAGGGATGGATTCCCACATGATTTGATTAGTACAGTGCAGGAGCATTGGTACAACAAGACCCTACCCTTGGCTCGTGGGTTTTATTGGCGCCGGAAACGCTAACCGTGGGTGGTTGGGGGTCGCGTCTAGAGACCACCGCTGTAGGGTGTGAGCATGGACTGCGTGAGCCCATTCACCGCTAGACCTGGTTATTTGTATACTATTGACTAATGGAAGTAGAAACCTGTTCTATGAAACAGGGAATTCCTATATAATGATATGAGGGTAAAAACCCAGGTGCTAGAGCTCGGTTGTGATTGGTGCCGATGTATCTCTAACCCTTACTTCCGAGGGCGTTAAATTCCGATGTTATATGCAGTACCGGTCAACTGCATATATATTGTTTGGCATACTGCTTGTTCATGCATTCATATGTTTGTTAATAAACTGTTCGATAACTTGTTTGTTGGTATAGTACGAGGGTTAACTCACTAAGCTCTTGTAGCTTATTCCCTAATAGTTTTCTTTTGCAGGTTGCTAGATGATCGGGCATGGGTTAAGAACTGAGAGTTGAGTGCCAACGTCGAGATACATAGAAGTTAGACTCTAAGAACAGACTATATGGTTCATTTGTATAAAGTTATTAATACTATATTTAAATTTTGTGACTTTAGTAAGTTTGAGTTTTAGAACTTTACAACCCAATCTTATTATTTGGTAGAGGATACCGATTTTCTGCGGTTCTGTTGGACTGTGACTTATCGGATATCTATAGTTACATATATAAAGTCATAAGCTAATTAAATAAATAAATAAAAACTTTAGTAACTAATTATTTAGAATCTTGCAATCTCTGACTTGCAAGATGATTTTCAAATCATGGGTATACACATGATGTGAAAATTTTAGGCAATCCTACTAGGCCCCCGTTAGGGTCATGACAGTAATACCTCTCACCCTTCAAGAACACGGAATTAGACTATTATGGAATTGCTATTATAACGAAGTGAATAGACAGGTACTTCTCACTTATGTAATGAAGAAAATACAAAAGGAAATGTTATTCTTATGTCAAATTTGATGATTAATTTTGCATTGCCTTTATGATTACGGTTAATCTTGACGACTTCAACAAGAATGCAATAGTATCTTATTATTCCTTAATTCATGCAATCCACCTGCTCCTTATCAGCATATTAGATCATCATCTAATTAAAACTTGTAGCAAGTATCATGACTTATCATTACTTAAAATTTCATTCAAAGAAAATGTACAATGCATAGTGAGCTCATAAGAGGAAATTTATGGAAAGCTATCATATTGATTCAAAATTGAAGCAATATCAGATACTAAAGTTATATAGTCGTCATTACTAATTTATTTATTTATTTGGTAGGCATTGTTTTCTTCCCTTCCTCATTAGATTTTTTTTTTAATTTCCTTTTTCTATTTATAATTGTTTGATTTTTCTCTTATGAGTTAAGGAAAATTTAAAACTTTCATGAGTTGGGAGCAAATAAATAACTTGTATTTACCATTCATTTCTTCTTCTTATACGTTATATTAACATTTTAGATCTTTGACATGCTGCAAGTTTGAATAGACACTTGGCAATATATTATATATTTCCTATATAAGTTAGACAAAATAAATTTTATTACTAAGAAATAGAGTAATTCCCTTCTAACAAATTCAAAACTATTTAAAATATTGAATTGATACCTTTATCAATACAGATGTGTGAATTATGTTATGATACTTGCGTACCACAACAATACATAGTTTATTCTATGATGCTTGTCTTTTGTAACCATGTATGATAAGTGCTGTGATACTCACCTACTACGACCACGTATGGTCTATTTTATTATGCTCACTTACAATAATGATGCATGTTTTGTGCTAAGATGCTCTATTGCTACGATAATTTGCTTTTTCTATGATCATAATTGCTTGATTTTTCTTTTATGAGTTACGGAAAATTTAAAACTTTCATGAGTTGGGAGCAAATAAATAACTTGTATTTACCATTCATTTCTTCTTCTTATACGTTATATTAACATTTTAGATCTTTGACATGCTACATGTTTGAATAGACACTTGGCAATATATTAAATATTTCCTATATAAGTTAGACAAAATAAATTTTATTACTAAAAAATAGAGTAATTCCCTTCTAACAAATTCAAAACTACTTAAAATATTGAATTAATACCTTTATCAATACAAATGCATAAATTATGTTACGATGCTCGTGTACTACAATGATACATAGTTTATACTATGATGCTTGCCTTTTGTAACCATGCATGAGAAGCGCTGTGATGCTCACCTACTACAACCATGCATGGTCTATTCTATAGTGCTCACCTTCAATAATGATGCATGGTTTGTGCTATGATGCTCTATTGCTAGGATTTAGTGTGGTTTAAGATATAATACTTGTCTACTACCACTAGAGCTATACAAGCGAGATAGGTCATATTAGGTTATAGACCAAAAATAGAACGTAAAAAATAATTCAAGTTTGAAGAAAAATAAAAAGAGAAGATATTAAATATATACACCATCCCATCTATGGTACTTTGTTTCTAGGAAAAGATATAGATTGGTCACTATTTGTCTTCATTTATGTTGCTTCTCTAGAATTTGATTTGATTAATTCTTTTCTCTTTTTCTCTAACTTTGCATAAGTAAAGCCATTTTTCAGTTTAGTTTCAAAATTAATTTAGGAGAAGCACTATATTTATTCTTATAACCTTGATATAAATTTTTAGAAATACTCATTAATAGAACTTATATCACGTTGCATTGGTCTTTTAATATCTAATGGGTCTTTTTTGAGATATGAAAATTTTTGAATATTTTAATTGGTTGTGTTGGGTAAAATTTGAAATTGATTATATACTTGATTCTCCCATTTTTATTATTAAAGAAAAATCTCCATTCAAATCTAATTTCAATATTACGATTTACCAAATTATTAATCTACCTAACTTATTGGAAAAAATGAATAACTTTTTCTTGACTCTCCACACCGCACCCCTCCCCCCCCCCCCCCTCTCTCTCTCTCTCTCTCTCTCTCTCTCTCTCTCTCTGCAATCCGTTATAAATAGTAGATATAAAAATATTAAATTACAAAAGCATCTTTTTTTTTAAGTTTTAAGACCATTAGTACAAGACATACTAATACCCAATTCCATTTTTTACCAATGTCATCACACAAACACAATTGTTATCATCATTGTTCTTATTCATGACAAGTTTAGTAATTTTTATTATGTATCACATATCGTATCTTCTTTTATTTGCATTTCTTTTTATTGTATAATATATTTGCATAGCACTAATATAAATGTTGGTAAACTATATTGTCATTTTGTTATCTTTTTTTTTTCTATTTATGAATTTTCTTTTATTCAATTTTTTGTGTTTGTCTTCCCCTATTATTTACATACCAATTCTTAAAAACACTATAAATGATAAATATTTATAATTGATGTAATAAAAGAATGAACAACTTATTTATGCATGTTGATTAGATATTATATGACTATAAAAGTTATGTATATATCGTATATAATATATTATAATTATAATTTGCAATATCTTACACCTAAACCATAATTAATGATATGTATTACATGGGAATATGTTAACTATTATAAATTGTATAAGCTATAACATAATATGTGTTGTTCATTGTACTATACATATATATATTAATATCATAATTAAGGTACTAAGTAAATAAAAATATAGGTTGGTTTTAATAATTTTTTTTTTATTTTTTCATTGAAATTTTATAATTTAAATTGATTTTTTTTTTTAAAAATAGTCACAAGTGATTAATTCTTTAAGCTAAAAAGAATAGAAAATTTCAACCCTTCACAATCACAATCATGATCATAATCACACCTCATAACAATTATACAAAACAACGAATTTTGATGATTTCTTTTTAAATTTGACATTTCAAGGTTGTATTTTTTTTCTTTTGTGTAATAATATGCAAGCAATTTTGATGATATCAATATGATGCCCTCCACGTCCTAAAGCTTTTTAATCTAGTGTTCATCCTTAGCCTATGTGACCTACTTGCTTGCATAGCTCTAGCGATAGTTGGTTGGTATTGTACCACAAATCATGCATCATCTTAGGAAGAGAGCATCATAGCATAGACTGTGCATCATCATAATAGGTGAACACCATAGTACAGACCATGCATAGTCATAGCAAGTGAACGTCATAGTGTTGATCATACATAGCTATAATAGGTGGGCATTATATATAGTATAAATTATGAATTGTTGCAATACGCGAGCATCATATCATAATTCATGCATCCTTGCTGATAATGGTATCAATTCAATATTTGAAATATTTTGGAAGGGAATTAATTTGTCTCTTAGTAATAAATTTTATGTCTAACTTATATAGGACCTATATAATCTATTGTCAAGTATCTATTCAAACATGTAGTATATTGAAGGTCTAAAATGTTAATATGACATATGGGAAGAAGAAATGAATGGAAAATACAATTTGCTCTTGACTCATGAAAATTTCATATTTTCCTTGACTCATAAGAGAGAAATCAAGCAACAGTCATCATAGTAAAAGAAAAAAAAAATCTAATGAGGAATAAAAATGGGCAATGATAACAAAAAAAAAAAAAAAAAGTGATGATGGTAGCTTTGGTAGTGATGATGACTATATAATTCTAAGTGATAGCTTTCCATAAGTTTCATCTCATAATGTCACTTTCTTTAGATGAAGGATTAAGTAACAATAAATCATGACACTTGATACAAGTTTTAGTTGACATGATAATTCAATATGCTGATAAGCTTAATTAGAAGAATTAAGAGGAGCAGGCATTTGCATGAATTAAGGAATAAGATACTATTGCATTCTTGTTGAAGCCATCAAGATTAATAGTAGTCATAAAAGCAATACAAAATCATTCATCAAATTTAGCATAAGAATTACCTTTCTTTTTCTATTTTCTTCATTACATAAGGAAGAACAAATTGCTTATTCACTTCATCATAATAGCAATTTCATAATAACCTTATTCCTCACAAAAAAACTCAATATTTAGTTGCATTTAAACCCATAATAGTAATTCTATAAGAATTTCTTATCATAAAAAATATTGAATGGTTGTTTATTACTCATACCTATAAATAGCAATTCAATGTTGAGGTAGATTTCTTTCTTCAAAATACTTAAACATCAAGAGAATAAGAATTGTTTAATAGCCAAAGCATAAGAATCAAAGACGCATCATGAAGTAAGAAAATAGAATACCAATAGCTCATTGATGGACATGAAAGTATATAATATACATTATAGTTTATGGTTTTACTATACATCAAAATAATGACTAAGATCACTTCTATAATTGTCATAACTCATAATGAAGTCTGAATTCCGTATTTTTGCTATTGTTCATATCAATTATCTCCAATATGATCAATCCTTCAATATGGACTTGAAGAAGTTAGTTATATTTCAACCATCTTAATTTCCTAGTGAACATCTATATCAATTTGCCTACATTGAAGGAATAATTATTTTGGTTGACAAAAAGATAGAACTCTTATATAGTAAAATCAATCCAATGTGATTTAATTGATCACTCAATTTTCCTTAATTTATAAATTAATGGTTGAGATTACTTATAATTTGGAGTATCTTATATCATTACATTATTTTTCCTTATAATCTCAATTGTTAATTGCACGTGGTAGTATTTTAAAGGGTAAATTGAGGAAAATTAAGAGAAGCTAAATTAGAAGGATTCATTTATAACTTAATAGTAAACTAGAAACTCTTAAAGGATTACCTTCTATACAAGTCAAAGTGAACATCCAACATAAATTATAAAAAAACTTCTTATGATTTTTTTCCTTTTTTTTTTCTAAATATATATATACATTTTCTTTCAACCTAAAGAAAGCTATGTAAATCATTATAATAAATACAATTTTAGGAGAAAAGATTCCTCGGCTCTAATACACCACATATTTGGATGAACGAAGTGCGAGTATCAATAATAGTGTATAGTTTTTAAAAAACTATCATTTATATTTTCTCATGTTGAAAACATAGATATATATGGGGATTGTTAGCTTGACATGTTGATTTTTTTTTTTTCCTTTAGTTAGTTTATTTGTTTTCTTTTCTTATCCAAGGAATAAAATTCTTAAGATATGTGAGATGGTGTTTTATTTAGTACGAAAGTACAAAAGATTGATTGAAATTTGAAATGAAAAAAGAAAAAGGTATTGAGTAGCTTTATGTTAGCACTCATAATCCACTATCGTATTATGAATAATATTGTGAATGTTGAAATGAAGTGTAGTAATGGTAGAACAATGAAAAATATGAAAAGATGAAGAGATGAAGATGTTTTGACTTATTTCAAGATAACCAATCTTCTTTGCCTATTTTCAAAGAAAGAGGCACTTAAGAATTTCGTTGAAAACTTCTTTATGCAATTTTCATTGATATATTACTATTTATAGAAATACGTAATCTAAGATTTACTTATTGTTATTAGTAATCAATTTTCCCTCCAAAAGCAACTACTAAAACAATAGTACAACTATCAAAACTATATTACAACAACTAAATATACTAATTACAATCTATTAAAATTGCTAACTTCTATTAATCATTTACATTCTCATCACTACTATTTTTTCCCTAATAGTAACAATTTCTCTTCTACCTAAAATCAACTTTATCCTTAAGGTTGAAAACAAAAAGAATAGATAATGAATAAAAAATAATATTTAAGTAATGTAGTTTAACGAAATGAGGAACCTATCAATTGAAAGAGAATTTGCTTGTATCAAAGTGACAAAATATTGCTTGTTCTTGTGAATATTTTGTTGTGTTGTAGTCATGCTTGAAGTTAGTCTTGTGCCATTCTTATCTATATGTTTGTTACATGTACTCAAGCACAACTTGGACTTATTATGTTAATAGCTTCTAAATCTCTTATATTTTATTATATTACAGCTATTTTTCTTTTTTATGCGTATGTACCTTATTACTTAAGTGGTTTTAATGAAAGAAAGCTTATCTTAGATTGACATATTAATGGTTTGTTGTATGGTTTCTTATTTCTTGTTGGAATAATTTGTATTAATGTTTTGAATACACAATTGAATTTCCTTTAGAAGTTGTAAAATTTTCGATAAAGTTTACATGAAAGTGTTCATCATTTCCACTAATGCTCAGCTTATTTGATCAAAACAAGTTTTTACTATCATGGATGAATTGGTGTTATAATTTTACAATTTCTCTATATGCATAGATGAAAGCAACAATAAGAAAAGAGATGAGTAAGAGAAGAAGGTCTCATAAGATGAAGAAGCACAAGGATAGAGTTTTGGAAATGAAAAGACGAGATGAGTGTTAAGATCAGGTCTTTAGGGTTTGAAATTGGGGATTGAGAAGGAAACTCTCATTATTAGCACCTATAATTCATTATCATATTGTGAATATTAGTATAAAGTGTAGTTATGGTGGAACAACGAAAAAGATAAAAAGATGATGAAGTTTTGGCTTATTTCGAGATAGCTAATCCCTTTTGTAATTTTTATTGATATATCACTATTTATAAAAATACATAATCTAAGATCTACTTGTTGTTACTAGTAATTAATTTTTCCTAAAAAAACAATTATTAAAACTATATTACAACTATTTAAACCATATTACAATAACTAAAACTACTATTTACAATCTACTAAAGTTGCTAACTTCTATTAATAATTTACAATCTTACACTAATTGTAACAGTTTTCTTTCAAATAATAATAAAATGGAAAATTATATCCAAAAATTTCTCATTTTGATGAATAGACCCTTTGGGTCATGTTATGTGACCTTGAACTAAACTTCTTTGTTTTGATTAAAGGAAACATTATAGTTTTCAATAATTCATCTTATTATATTGAAAAAAAGGTCAATTAGATGATTATTTCAAGTACAAATAATAGATACAAGAAGATTGTTGTGCATAAAACCAATATGTGAAACAAATAATATATTTGAGTTTCAAATCATTGATCACTAACAAAAACTATTGAATCATGGGGCTTTTTCTTAACTAGCAGTCTTTAAAAAAAATAAATATAATGTAATAAGAGAAAATTGTGATATTACCAAATTAAATAATATTGAAAAACTAATATAAGGAAAGTGGGTTTAATGGGATTAAGATAGCTAGTTTTAGAAAAATTTTGTTGAAATTATTCATTTCAAATTTCTCTTTTAACATTTAATAAAATATTTATTTTAAAGGATAATATACCTATGTAGAGTATGTTTTTGGATTCAACATTGGGACTATGTTTTAGATTCAAAAAAGCAAATCATATTGCAATAATATTTCTCTTGAAAATTTATGTTTGGATTAACCCATGATCTAAGTTATTGATGATGATTAGTAAACCAATTTTTACTTTCATTTTTTGAAAATTTCAATTGTATGTGTAGAGTAATGTTTTGATGCATGTCCTGTATTTTTCACACCATTCATGAATTTTGATTTGACATTTAAGATTGACATGGATGAATTTTCATACACCTCATGAATGGAAAACCAAAGACATACCTGTTCAAATTACTAGTCAATTTGTTTCATGGATAATGAAATACTTAAAATGTTTTAGGAACAACTTTAATGTTTACTCTGTCTCCATAGGATAACCAAGATGTAGATGTTTGTATTTGTTACAACATGTATATATAGTATGCATTCATGTACTTTACATGAATAGGATGGAGCTAATATTGTGACTAAACAAGATCAAATAATGATGTAAAGAGCAATTAAAGAGGTTGGATAGAAACTCTCAGTAGGTATAAATCAAAGTGATAGATCGTCTTGTAGAAGAATTAGATTGAATTAAAGCTGCTTCTCATAGATAGTATAAATATATTTTAATGAGTAACAAGTAATTATCTTGTACTATTATGGATAAGATTAAGTGGGCGTTAGTAATCCTAATAGGCTAAGAGAGAAAAACAAAGCTTAATTATATATGATGAGCCATAGTAAGCACTAAGCTTATTAAGAGATATTAAAAATATGCAAGATAATTTTAACGAACCTCATCTCAGACCACCAATTCAAAACTCTCCAAATCATCCCTAAATAGTTCTAATTGCTTAAATATCGTTGCTAATTCAAATAAGTAACCAAAATAGTTTTGAGCTTAAAAGGAAAATCATATTATACAAATTGCTTCATCTATACATATTAGCACATTCATTTGTTATCCTTCTAAAAATTTTAACTTCAATAGACTAAACTTATTAGCTTTTCCAATTCTACTTATAATTGCAAAATATATTTAACAAAGCAAAGAAAATCTTTGGTTAAAGAAAATAGTCCACATTCTAAAAAGTACAATGATTTTGGTAAAACATTAAGCATACAACATTCATTGTAGTAAAAATTAATATAAAAGGAGCTTATGACAAGTGACTACCACCACCCTCAGTCTATCTTGCACTTACTATGCTCAATGATTCAGAATCTAAACAAGCTCCACCACCTGTAAAGCTTGAACATTCTGAGTTACCACCAACTCCATGAAGGTTTTCAGAACCCAATTGTATTGCTAAGCATTGTTTCAACTCAACTAACACAATACTCATGTCAGGCCTTTGGATTCCAGGGATCAATGTACACGACATGGCTATCTCTACAACTTTCCATGCAGAGCTAATTTTGAATTCTCCATGTAGTGTTGGATCTACAACTTTTCGAATATCTCCTCCATTGATCAATGGATTGACCCAATCCATAATGGAAATGCTTTCCCCTGTATCTCTTATTATTGCAGAGCGACCAGTGATAAGTTCAAATAAGATTATGCCAAAGCTGTATACATCACTTGCCTTGCTTAAGTTGCCTGTCGCTTGGAATCTAAAGAGCATAACACAAGAAAATTGTCAAAGTTAGAGTTTCATTATAAAGAAAGTTGGGAAATTCTATAGTGTATTCAATCGAAATTGATCATTTGGTGCAATTACTTTTGAGTATAAATCATCCCAAATTACAATAAACAAGGTCCGTTAAAAGTGAAAAAAGAGGGTATCAACAGTCTACATGAAAAGCTCTCAATAGTTTTGTTTTTACTACCAACAACTTCATTTTTACTGTTGATAGGCCTTACTAATTATTATTTAGGATGATCTAATAACTTAAAAGTGATTGCACCATATAATACTTTTAAGTGATTGCGTTGTAGCATCCCCTAGCATAATGGGATGAGATCCAAGAGATATAAATATTTATTCTTGTTTAAGAGTGATTAGCCAAAATAAGTTGGATGATAGAAATCATGACTTCAGAACTTGAATTCTTTGGACCTTAATTCTCCTCTCACACTGTTTATCATGATTTCAAGTAACTAAGAGCAATAGTGATATTTCCTCATTATATTAACTATGTTTTCATGAATTGCTATTAAAAAAGAAAAAACTATAAAAATAAAGATTATTTGGAATCTTTTTCCATCAATTGATGAAATGAGGTCAATTATATACAATTGATTTATAATACTTACTCGGGATCTACATATCCAAAAGTGCCGGCAACATGAGTAGTAACATGAGTTACACTTTCTGTTAAGAACATTCTAGACATGCCAAAATCTGCTATCTTTGCTTGCATGTTTTCATCTAATAAGATATTTGAGGGCTTCACATCTCTATGTACTATTGGTGGCTTGCATCCATTATGTAGATACTCTAGCCCTGCATCAACAAAATTGATCTTTGAACTTACTTAGGGCATCATATTTTATAAGACAATCTATGCTCTCTCTATGTTACGAACCTTGTGCTGCATCAATAGCAATTTGAAGCCTTTGATTCCAACTTAACACCTTTGTTCTTGTTTCTATAGACAAAAGATTTATGTAGTTGTTAACTTATTGGTGAATAAGAGAAAGAATAAAAATTAACAACTTAGGAAAAAGAAAGATCAAATGGGCATTATTCATGAGATAAAAAAATTAACTCTAAAGTAGATTTCCTTCTAATTCTTATGACCTCTATTAAGATACAAATAGCTCTATATTTTTAAGGCTATTTAAAACCAACAAATTAGAAAACCATAGGATTTAACAAACTTAAGCTTTAAGATCAGGTTGAGATGTTTTTAGGAGTAGATTCATGTTTAGTAACATATCGTGTTCTTGAACATGAGAATATCATAAAAATTAGTTTATCATTGTATCAATGTAGGAGATTCCAAGTTCAAGCTTACACTAATATATTTTATCTCTAATTATATAAAAAGGAAGTTACACATAATAAGTCTAAACCTTTTGGCCAAATGATGTGGCCTAATTTTTTTTTTTTTACATCTTTTAGCTCTTTTTAGGATATTGAATAAAAATATGGTAGAAAGAAAAATTGAGTACAAGTAAAAGGTCATGACTCAAATCTCAAAGTACCTGATAAATGATGTCTTAAGCTGCCATTGGCCATGTATTCATATATGAGTGCCATATTTCCATCATCATGACAATAGCCAACAAGGGAAACAAGGTTTTTATGATGAACAATCATTAATAGTTGGGCCTACAATTTAACATAAATTTGCTTTAAGAATGAAAATGAGATTAGTTATAATAATTATAATTTTAATGTAATACACATGATACACATCAAGGTGTAGAGAGGAATGAATCCACATAAATGGCGCTGACCTCTACTTGGAACTCCTTATGCCCTTGCATTGATTTTTCAGCAAGTAACTTAACAGCAACTTTAGTTCCATTTATTAGATCACCAAGGTAAACTTTTCCAAAACCGCCTTCCCCTATTACAGTTTTTAGGTTCCCTGTGATTTGCAAAACTTCATTGTAGCTGAAAGGTCGATTCCTTGATTTTATAAAACCTTCTTTCTGAAGATTTCCAATTGTATCTACAAAATGAGAAGATAGGCTCATGAACTTCAATGATAGATTAGATTATTTAAGATATTCTCTAAGAAGTTCCAATATCTATTTTTCTTTGACCACATATTTCACAATTTATCATGACGCATCTTAGCTTTTTACAGCTTTCTTATTATCTATGGTGGTTTAGTATCTTAAGCAAAATTGATACACTCTCTTCAGCATACTAGACAAATGATCATTGCTATTAATATCTACATATGTCAATAGGAATTAGACAATAAAAATCTTACTTTCTTTCCTTGTGATTCTCCAAAAGAGAAGTAGTGCACATAAGATTATTAAAAAGATAATTATTGATGAAGTAGACACAATGACTGGAACAACAAATCCCTTCTTAGTGCTCTTCTTATCTTCTTCACAATGTTCTGTCTGACACAAAGGATTTCCTGCCAAGCTTTCAAGAAAAAAAAAAATCTAAATTTCAGTTATACAATGTTACTGACTCACCACGAAAATCTAACATTAAGCATATTGATTATCTTTTGAAAAATCAAGAGTTAAATGTATTTTGAATGTATCTTCATAATAGCACTGTTTATTTTTTAATGCATGGAAATGATGTAATTTCTTTTTCCTCATCTTGAATATCAAGTACCATTTGTTGTTACTAAATCTTAGATAATGAATACTAATATTGTTTCTTACCGTAAATCTAATGCTTCATTTTGGAACTTATTCTTTAGTACATATGGAATTGGACCAGTGAGGTTGTTCCCCATCAAATAACTACATCAAGATCATGAAATAAATCAACTAAACATCCTTTTGGCTAAGAATCAATGATTATGGATGGAAGTTTGAAATAGTCTTGAATATAATGTGCTTCTATCACTCACAGGGTTTTTAGGTTTGGTAATTTGCCTAAGAACTCTGGAACGACTCCCGATAGTCCATTAGATGATAAGTCCCTGATATGATGTTAAGAAAGAAAATCAATAATATGAAAATTTTATTCTAATTTCATCATCAATACACTATAGACTTATACTTATAAATCAAGAGACATCAACAAAGGAATATATTAACAGGTTACACCATTGAACATATAATCATAATTTAGATTCACAAACAATTGATTTAAAAGATCAAATCTATTAGATTCATTCCATTTTATATTTATCAGTTAACATTTCACTTCACTTGTCAGTTGAGACTTAATTTGAAGTCCATCAAGTGTATTACTTAACTAAAAAGTAGTTGAGAAAAAGTTTATGGGTTTCAAATTTAGGACCTCACACTTTAACACCATACGAAACTTTGGATGTATGACCAATTGATTTGGAAGCTTAAGCCTACTAGAAATTAACAACTACAAGATTGAGTACAATGACTTACAAGGTTTGTATTTCATTGAGCTTGGAGAAAGAAATAGATATGTCCCCCATCAAGTTGCAGGAGCTCAGGTTCCTGTTTATAATATTGCTAAAGAAGATCACTTTTGGCTTTATTTAAACATTCATAAAACTGCCAAATCAGTATAAAATGTCAATGGTTCCAAAATAGAAAACTAATCGTTTCAATTAGATATAAGGTTGTATGTTGATTATGACTTTAAAGTAGCTTAGGCATTGATGTAACTAGATACTTACAATAAAACGATCCTTGGAGGATTATTGTAGCTGCAGTTGATACTTTCCCATGAAAAATTCTTTGGAACACATGGATCACCTTGCCAGTCCTTTGATACAACATATGTCTTCTTAATATTTAAGATTGCATCAACTGCAATATCAAGAGGTTTAGGTATCTTAGGAAATTCAACATAACTTATGGACCAATCTAAATAATTATCTGTACTCTTTAGATAAAGGAGCTTAGAGTTTCTAGTATTAGAATATCATACCATCATCCAAAAGTGTAGGTATATTTGGAAGGTCTATAACTTTAAATAACTCTATAGCATTGACAATAGGAGGAAGCTCAGATCCTTCAGCCGCATATATTGAAAAGTTAATTAGATTTCCATATAAGGATAGTGAGAGAGTCATCGGCTTCGCATATTCAAGTGTAATAACATCTGTTGTTCGATTATTTGTGGACACCCTAACTTTCCTTTTCTGTCCACTTTTAAGTTGTTGGATTTCTGCAAAATGCAAATACAAATGCCATGTAGTAGTTGTCGCATCAACCATGTACAATCGACGACTCAAAGGAATGCTAGTGTTGGGCGATGTGGCTGCTGTCATTAGTACTTTATCAGGTACTTTGTAAATGTCATTCATGCCATTAGTGTTGAAGATGGACTTGTTTGAAATTGGCAACCAATTAGGGAAATTTTCAAGATATAAACGTTCCCATATCCGATCATAATCATCATCGGGATGCCTAACAACAAATAAGAAGAGATTATATACAATGACGATCCATGCTTGTCCATGATATATAATTGATATGGTTCATTAAGCGCTATGAATTAGGGTAATCGGTGATGATATGTTACATAGAAAGGTTGTAAGAGTATTATCCTTCAAACGTAACATGTTATGCAATATATAAAAAAGGTTAGATCAATTACATAAGTGAATCATAGTTGCCTTAGTTACTTAAGGTAACAATGTAGAAAGACTGAGATTATAAGTAATAATCCATATAATCATTGTTGGACATAATCCATTGTTAGAGAATCGTAAGACTAAAATATCAGGAATAAATTAGGTGAGACAAAAATAGATTAATCACAACAATCATCTTATTGGTCAACATAATTTATTAATTATATTATATAATAATATATTAAAAGAAAAATAAATTAATTTTTTTTGAAAAAATAAAAAAAATCTACAAAATTAAATAGACAATAATTATATATTGTCTACATAAGCCATGCACAATTGATATTTAGAGTCTGAAACATATTATTTTGTTTATTTTTTTAATTTATCATTAGAATTTTTCATTATTTCATTGATTTTTGTGATACTTTTATAGTGGTTGTAATTAAATTATCACTTAGTTTTTTTTTTTTTCACTTTAGAAAATTGACAGACCAAAATAAAAACTAAAAATGTTAAAGTTTAGGAACTAAAATTAAAAAAAAAAAGGTAAAAGTTGAGACATTTTTACTATCATTATTCAATTTTAGGATAACATCCCTTATAATGAAACGTTGATCTGTATCATCTCATAAGGTTGAAGCATTATGAAAGCATATGTATTTCTATGTTATCATCCCAAAACATGAGCAAATAGGTTGTTATAATCAAATGGTACAATGAAGAAAAATAACATTTACCTGGGTGAATTCAACTGCATCCCCACATTAAGACGCCACCAGTTTCTTAATGCACCTGGACCAGGTTGATAAAGGGCATTTTCTAGAATCCGTAGCTCCAATCCATTTATGAAAGGATCTCCACGCCCTATGTTTACGAGACAAACTTGGACATCTCGCTCTAGAGGAACAATTTCTATCTCATAGTGAATGAAGCTAGATGTATTCTGTAATTGAACAGTAGCCCATTTATTCACACCAATATGTAAATCAAAGATCGGTATTTGGTTCTTCCCATCATAATTTCCATACAGAAAGGATGCCCTGATCAAGTATGTTTGGTTTACACCTTTTGCTGGTCTCAAAGTGTAACAATTTCTCATTCCATGTGGGAAGCTTCTTAAATTCTTTCCCATAAGTTGAAAATCGTTACTCATAAATTCTGGTGATATCTCCATATTTTCTCCAGAATCAATATATCCAGTATCATTTTGGTACCATATTTGACGTACATCATCTAGGTATTCACCAGTTGCTCCACAATCAATATTTATGAAACCTTGCAAAGAAAAAAGTTTGATTACAATGCTGCAGCATTAATTCGAACCCGAGAATCTGTTGACTATGGAGTCTATATTAACTCTGTGATTATATAAAAGCTTAGATTTTTCTATATATATATATATATATATATGTATATATATATACACACACAGGATCTGAGATTGTGACTGAAATCGAAACTATGCATAGCTATAAGCTCCTTTAATTGCTTTCAACGGATTTTCACGAGTGAAAATTCTCGTAAGGTTAATTAGTTGCTCAAGCAAGAAAGACAGAATTGATGACATGACCGCATAGCAGCAAAAACTAGGCCTCTATAAACGTTAAAAGCATATGCTTTGATCGCATTAATTCGACATAACTGTAAATAATTAATAATTAATATATTGCTGCATAATTATATATAATCATTTTACTAATATAAAATATTATTTACTATGGTCATTATAGTATAGTTGTTTGAATACTGGTTATTTAATTAATTTTTCACTGTTAGAAAACTAACGTCCAAACATCCAATTTTGGAGTCAATGAGATGAAAAAAAGATATGAATAATATATAAATAAAAGTAAAATGCTCAAAGCAAAACCAAGACGGTTTTTTGTAAAAAACAAGAAAAAAATCTCTAGGAATAATATATATTTACGAAAGGAGGATGTTCAAAGTGAGCAACAATAAATGAAAGATTTCTTTGTTAATCATTGTATAGTTACCTGGAATTTGGTTGGCTACAATATTTCTTTGCGCAGCCTCAGCAGCGCCACATTGACCACAGAAAGATATAATTACTCCTAGGAAAATAAGAGCTACAGCAGCGATTTTTTTTATAGACATTTTTCAGGCTTTATGATGTGCTGGGGCATGGTTCGAGTACCGTTTAAATATAGGCTAATAAAGGTTTCGCAGTAGTTTGGGTCAACGTCAACCTCCAGAAGACTTTAAAATTCTACATAGTGTTTCGATTTTATCACTTGTGGGGAAATTATCATGCAACCGTTAATTACAAATGACATCTTGTGAGGGAAAATTATCACCTTATGGGTCAATGAAGTGCCTAGGATGCCGCGTTAACTCGCTATTGTGATTGCGTTAGTTCTATTTTATGAAACTTTCTATTAGAATATGTATGTAAATCCCTGTCCATGTATGCAACACGTAATATAAAGTTTATTAGTTATATGAATTTAGGAGCGATATATAATCTCTGTATGCATTAAATTTACATCACTTTCAACCAACATCCTTCTATCTGTACCAAAAAGTAACCCATGTTTTCGCAATAGTTATCTCAATTATTTGAGCCTGTGTACACATTATTTGGTTCCTACTTTTTCTTTTTCCATTTTAATAACTAAGTATCGATGAGGCACTAAAGTAACCTCATTAAAGCAGCTTTAACCAGAAAAAAAAAACGACAAAAGGAAAGAAAAAGAAAAACGTTGCATTAAAAGGTGTAAATGAACTAAGTTAGTTTATAAATTATTCAAATTTAACTCAAATTATATTTAAATATAATTTAGTAATAGTTGACTCAAGTTCGAACTTCATCTATTCAAATAGTAAATCAAGCTTACAATAACAAGCTCGTCAGGTTCTTGCGCCTAATAAGTTTGGTACAATTTTAAATTTATAGTTTTTTGTTATATAAGTGAGTTTAACGTTATTTAAGAAAAATTTATAAAAAAGTTGAAATCTAATTAAATTAATCAAGTCAAATTGAAACTTGCTAAATATGTTTAGATAAGTTCAAGTTCAAAATTTAAATTTTAGTTAAACACGAGCCGAGCTAAAAAATTAAGTTAGTTTTGAGTTAATTTGAAACCTGTAACTAATTTAATGTTACTCGATTACACTCCTAGACAAGGAGCACTGCACAACATGGTCTTTCCCCACCTCCTCCATTCTAATTCTAGTGAAAAATGTAGATAAACCTTGGGTAAAAGGTAAATTTGCAAAGTCAATAGGTTATAATTTTTATATTTGTGCAATTATACCCTTTAACTAGAGCTACGCAGTATAGCTGGTGTTGTACTATTTAATGTTTCAAAATTTTAAAGTTGGAATTTAATCGTTTTATATAACTTTAGTTATAATTATTACTACCAACCACATGTATAATATATATAGAGAGAGAGAAAGAGAGAGAGAGCGATAAAAATAAATGATAAAAAAAAAGAAAAAAAAACATGGAAAGAAAATTAAACAAACCGCTTTGTAAGCCTTAATAATTGACCACCTTGTGTGCGTTTTGGAGGTGCATACTATGCATGTGATGATACAGAGGATTCAATCTCTTCCAACGTCATGGTAGGAATTATTGCAGTGCATTTTCAATCTCTATCAATATTATCATAGCTTTAAACATGAAATGACGGATTGTAACTAGTTAATAGTTTTTGGTCGGGAATGGCAAAAGAGGCAAGGTGGTGGTTGGCCATCGCGGGCTGAGGGGTTACCCATAAGGGGTCAATTTTTTTTTTTTTTTTTCTGTGCTTTCTTAGTTATTTTGTATCATATAATTTAATTGATTAAATTTAATAATATTATTTCACGAAATTGATTATAATAAAGTGAAAATAATAATGGACAGATCTGACTCTTTTGTATAAATTAAAAAACCTCGATATTCCAACTAAAAAAAATATATATTAAGGACATAACTAGATTAGTAGGTAATGCCAATGGCTTAAGTTATGCCTTTGCTAGTATCTTTCTCTATTGATCAACAATAGGAGTACAAACGAGTTGAAAAAAGACAATAAAGGGTTGAGTTTAAACTCAACTAATCATTTCAAAGCTTAAATTTGTTTCGAACTTAATCAAATTACAAATTTTGAGTATGACTTTGAATTTTAATTGCACTCAATATGCTTAAACTAGTACTTATTAAGCTTATTTAAGGTTGATTTTGTCAATATATTGTCCTTCTAAGCTAAAATAATATGAATATCCAAACTTAACCAATATTTAAATTGGATTCAAGTTCGATTAGGTTTAAAATGCAATCAAATCAAACTCAAATAATTAGGAAAGATAATTAGACTAATTCGAGAATAGTTTTGATTAATTTCCACTTAAATGCATGGTCATCTTTTCGTCAACGATGGCTTTGTTTAACGTGGAAAAGAAGGTTAAAGTGTAAGTCATATTCCAACTGGGTCCAAGAGACCAAGACTTGACCTGTACTCCTTTTGTCTTCAAGGTATATAACATTATTGAAAAGGGAGAAATACAAAGACTTTCGAGTCAATCGGCTTCAAGTCTTGGTCGTTGAAAATAAAGTAACGTAAAGAAGAATTCAAAATCTATTAGGAATCTACATTGATAGAGTGGTGGTCGACTTTCCGGATGTTGCACAGCAGTTGTGTTTTTTTCATTTAATCTTTCTATTTCACATATATGTGTTTGAGTTAAGAGATTTCCTTCCTTGCTTCGTATCAATTCTTTCATTTGATAGAAAAGAGGCTTATTGTGTTGCTTAAATGAAAACAACATAACTAGAAAACAATTGCAATTTCAACACAAAAACTACAAGGGATTGCTGAAATGTATTTTGGGGATGAAAAGTTAAATACTCATTTTTCAAGGTTTTTTTAAAGGGTAAAAGGACATTGTAAAATATTAAATTCATATTCATGTGAATGGAGGAGAATAAAGAGAATTTTAGTTTCATCCTATGAGGTTATGGGTTGTACTTACATATAACTCATGTCGTTGAGGCAAATTTGCAAATTGGGAGAATTCAAATCATAAATCTAGAATACATTGAGAAAAAGAAATTCATTAAAAATGTATTTCACATAAGTTTAAATTGAAGATCCATAGAATGTCATGCCCCAAACTAAACAATTGCAACAGCCCCATCGTGTAAACAACCTAACCTAAAGCTAGCCACTTTAATGTAGGTATAACTTATACAAGACATTTATCACTTCATCGCTTTGAGCCAATCAATTTTGAGTCTAACAAATATCAACCTGTGATGTAACTTTTCAAAATAACTTCAGAAATAATCTTGTGGCTCAAATGATTGAGGAAATCAAGCTTTGTAAATCATTTGGAGTACAACATCTTAATTTCAACAAAAAAGTCCTAAGAAGTAAATTAATCCAAGGAAATAATGCGATTAGTAAATGGTTTATAAAAGTTCATAAGTTTATAGAGTCTAGTAATAATATCAATAACTAAAAACTAGAGGGTCATCAATAGAGACCTTATTAGTTTCCCCATCAATTAGTGAAATTAGCAAATAAGATTTTAGCCCATTAGTCTTGAATCTTAGTCCTTGACTCCATTCTCTAATCTTTTCTAACTTGGAGTAGTACTGGTGATTCTATTAGAGAACCTATAAAACATCTATTAGAGAATGAAGGACAACTAACTCAGTAAATGAAATGAAGACTATAGCATATATATAACATCAAGTAACCGGGGTTTTTAAATAAGGTTAATTAGATATAATACATATTCAAGTAAATATCATCGTATTATGTTGACTAATCTGTTGCGAGATAAGATAAATTGTGTAAACCCTATAAATTTAGTATTCTAAGTATAGAATTGAAGTTAAGTATTGTAAATAATTACCTTAAGTTAGTAAAACCAATAAATTTAAAATTGATTAAGATTTAAATTTCAAAACCTAAAACAAATAAGAAAAACTTTAATATATTGATCAAAACCTACGTATAAAAACCTTAAACCTTAAATGTGTGTAAATGTTAGAGATTGTACCTGAATGTAATAAAAACCTTCAAACTAAAACTTTAAGCGTAAAAATATACGAATTTACTGTAATAGCGATAAAACCCTAATGGAGCCTAATAATTGAATGATACACCAAATCACATAAAATCGTTAGTAAATGATTAGAGATAACTTCTAAATGTTATTAAGTGTAAAGAGTACCAAATTAATTTACAAAATTGACAAATATTATTATTTAATTATTAGTGACTNGCATATATATATATACATATATATATGTTAGGATTAAATATATAAACATATGGCATATTTTAAAATATATGTAGATATACGTATATAGTATGAATGTTTATTTATTTTCATTATCTTTATATATATACACATATATATATGCATCTAAATATATATATGTATACCGCATATTTATATATGTATAGTACATATACATACTTATAGTATATAGAATATTTAAGTTTATATTGTGAATTTAAATATACATATGTATAAATAAGACAAGAAAACCTAAGTATAAAGTTATATGCATGAGTATAAAAATATGTATATTGATAGTACAGTAGAGTATAAGTGCGTGTATATGCCTATATAGAATATATACAATATACGAAAATACTAAATCATTAAATAAAGTAATATAATATATATTTTTTCCGTGAGCTTTATAAAGAGAAATATGTGAATTTTCAAAATTTATAAAATTGAAATAATAGATATATATATATATATGTATAAATATTAAGTAAAGCTACAAAATAGGGAAAAATTGGAAAAGTATGAAAAATCCTAAAATGACACATGGATTGAGGAAGAGCTACCACATCAGCATCTTCATTTAAATAATTAATTTTGCAAAATTAAAATAATTATAAGAAAATAATAATAGTTAATTGAATAGAAAATTATAAATATGGAAAAAAGAGGTTTAAATGTAAATTTTATCTTAACATAGTAAAATAAGTAATTAATTATAAAGTTGACTTAAAAATAGGAAATTTTCAAAAATACAAAATTTAAATACTTATTAAATCATAAATCTACAAAGAAAAGCTTAAAATAATAGTTTACAAAGATTTAACTTAAAAAAATAAAATTCGTAATATTTTTACACTATTATAAAAAATATAGATTCCAACATCTAAAATGGACCACGTTATGTGGAAGTATGTTTAGAAATGATAAAAATCAGAGCTAGATTAAAAAAGTTATTTATGATTGACAAAAAAGCTAAAATCGGGGATTTTATATGAATAAATAGCTAATCTACCTAGTTATTACTAAGTAAGTGTATAGCTTAGTTATTTCACATAAATACTAATTACCATTCATATTCCCTAAATATTAAGTAATCCCAATACGAATATCAACTTACCAAGTGGACTATTACGATCATTGATAGACCCTATAATTAAGTGAGTACTCTTGATAACTTTATACTTGTTTTGTGCTTATAATTAGTGTACCTAAAGTAATATTAATAACTTTGATGCATGAGCGTATGGGTTATGCATGTGCCTAAATATTGGTTATATGTTGTGTAAAATATTGTGAAACATAATAGCAGAATAACTAGTTGGTTGATTTGTCGCTACATAATTGAATAGTTTGTTGATATTGGTTGATCACCTCATAAATTGACTTAATCATATCCGACTTAACCTAAATTAAATGGATTATGCATAAGTACAAATAGTGCATATAATGTTTTGGTTGTTACCTCGTGTGGTTAGTAATGAAAGGCCTTATAGGGATAGATTCTTACATGATTTGATTAGCATAGTGTGGGAGCATTGGTACAACAAGACTCTACCCTTGACTTACGGGTTTACCTAGCACCGGAGATGCTAACTGTAGGTGATTAGAGGTTAAGTCTAGAGACTACCACTATAAGGCATAAGCGTAGACTATGGGGGCTAACTTACCACTAGACTTGGGATTTTGCGTTCTATTAGATTTATTTGAAATGACAATGTATTTCGTGAAATACGGAATTTAAATTTATGGTTAAAAATCCTAGGTGATAGAACCCGATTATGAATGGTGTCGATGTATCTCCAATCCTTACTTTGAATGACATTAAATTTGATGTTGTATGCAGCACCGATCAACTGTAGATATATTGTTTGGTATACTGCTTGTTCATGCATTTATATGTTTGTTAACTAATTGTTTAATAACCTACTTGTTGGTATAATATGAGAGATCTCTCACTAAACTCATGTAGCTTACTCTCCAATAGTTTTCCTTTACAGGTTGATGTATCGAGATGTAGTTAGAAGATAGAATCTAAAGAGGGATTGCATAGCTAGTTGGAACACTAACTGTAATTACTATTTTTATACTTAGATTTTGTAATTTTAAGAAAGTTTAAATTTTAGTTCTTTACAATCGATCTTATTGTTTGATTGAGGATATCGATTTTCTACGGTTTTGAGGAACTGTGGAATGTTGATTATCCATAGCTATTTATGTTTTATAGTAAATTGATTATTTTAAATTTTAAATTTTTAGTATTTAATTATTTAAAGTCTTATAATTTCTAACTTATAAGGTGGTTTTCGTATTATGGGTGCATATGTGATATATAAACTTTAGATAATCTTACTAAGCCTCTTGTAGGGTCATGACAACATTTATATAAATGCGTATAATAATAAATATGCAAAAAGCATAGATACATGCATATATGTATATGCATATATACATGTATAGGTATACATATGATAATAGCATGGTATGGGTATACATACATGTATATATACAAGTATTTATACTGATATGCTATATACATACTTATAATATGTTTATTTAACATAACATAATAAAATATATATATATATATATATACATAAAATGGTTCAAAACCTTAAAAAAAATTAAAGACCATGTACTTATTAATAAATAAATTATAAATATAAATAATAATAATAATAATAATAATAATAATAATAATAATACAAAATTAGGGAAATATGAAAATAAGGAAAGATTAACAAATTGCCATGTTGACAAATAGGAAAATGCCATGTCAATAATTTACTTGAAATATATAATTGAACAAAAAATAAAAAAATAATTAGAAAACAATAGTAATTAATTAATTAGGAAAATTACAATAATAACAAATAAACATAATTAGTAGATTAAGCTTAAAAATGAAGAAATAGTTAAATTAATATAAGTTGGACTTAAAAATAAAATATTATAAAAATTTAAAATTTAAAAATTAATTAAATTATAAAATAATAAAGAAAAGCTCAAAATTAATAAATAAAATTATTCTGGTCAAAATAATAAAATTCATAACATTTTATACGCATATTAAAAAATGCAATTTTTAACGTCCAAAATAGATTCTATTATATAAAAGTATGTTCGAAAACAATAAAAATCAGCCATAAAAGTATAAAAATTGGAGTTAGAACAAAAAAGTTATATACATCTAAAAATTTAAGATAAACTGAGAAAAATAAGTAAAATAACTAAGTTAATTGACTCGATAAACTAATAATGAGAAGAAATAATTAACTAAATACATAAAATACCATGATTTACAAATATATAAATATATTTGCTATTTATCCCAATAAGTAAATTAAACCATGTTAATGTCATACTCAGGTTATTGTAGGAAATTAGACAAACTATAATAGATATTAGTTATCTAAGGAAGCTAATTTCTCTAAATATTTATAAGTCTTATTATCTTTTAGGTAATTGTTAAGTTTCAAGAACATTAAAGGCTTGGAGAATAAGCATTAATTTATATAAGAGAGTTATGATGATTTGTTATCTGTTTGGAGTTTGATGTTTCTATGCTACTTATTGGTTGATACTAATTGTCTATTGAATAACTAATTGCTTTATGTACTATCATCCATGTGATCACCTTTTTAAATTGGTAAGTACAAATATTTGACTAAAATAATCGATTATATTTGTCGCATGTTTATGACTTAACTAGTATACTAATGAAAAGTGATAGCTTTGTAAATTTTTGAAAAAACGTTTTTCCAATCTTAAGTACATTCTTGTATGATTTCTGTGAGAGCTCGTAGTGCACGTAAATGATATTTTTATTATTAAGGCAAAGCTAGCATTATATCTCCACTTGATTGCTAGAGGACTCGTATATTTGTGCTTATAGGGCCTTAAATACATTTTGATAGTGAGAGGATTTACTTTATTGTGCTTAAGGGGCTTTGGATGTAAGACCCTACAATAATTGATAAATAATTCACAATCGATCGATTTATAAATGAATTCTAAAATTTAGGATGATTGTATAAATTATTCAATCAAGCTTGAATTTTACTAAGAAATTAGAAATATTAGTAGAAATAATCCTGTAAATTTATAATTATGAAAATAAAATAATTAAATATTAAATTATTAAGTTACATGTGTATTATTAGTTATTTATCAAAAACATGTAAAATGAATTCCAATAATTAATTAATCACTAGATATAAATTATATGCAACTATATAAATTAATAAGAAATAAAATGAAAAGTTTAGTACTTGAAAGACACTTTAGAAATTATGAATTATATCGATATTCTTAGAATTAAGTTGAATCTTCATGACAAAGGTAATAAAAAAATTAAAAGAAATAACTATATAGTTTTAATGTCTTAAACGAAGCTCATTTATAAATATGATTTTTTTAGATTATTAAGTTTAATCACTATAACGTAAAGTTTTATAATTTTAGATATAGCTTATGATGATTCTTTTGAAATCATTTGAATAATTAATATAAGTGTGTAAATTATATATAAGATGTATATGAATAGGCCCCAAATAATTTATAGAACCTATCCATACACACATATATATATATCATATATTAATATAAAAAGTAAATTTAAGGTCTTATATTGTAACGTAAAACTAATGAAAAAGTAGTACCAAATGATTATATGAGTTCCCTAAAGGTAATAAAAAATAGTGATGTAAAGTCAGATATTTTTAAGTAATGTCATTTCCAAAGTTATAAGTGTTATTTTATAATTATCCTATAAATTCTAATTTAGTGTGTAATTAGACATCTTGGTATGTTATTTGGTGATGAAAGATGATATTTGTAGTATTACAGATGATAGACATATGTTTTAAGTATAGATTATATAATAATGTATAATATGTATATAAAGGAAATTAAATAAGTAGGAAATATTAGGCCAAATTGATAATATTATAATCTTTAAAAAATCATATAAATTAGATATGAAATATGTATTTAAGTAATTAGGTGAAAAATATAGGTTATTCTCACATCGAAAACAAAATTGGTAGTTAAATTATGAGTATAGTATACCGTATTAACCAAAATATTGGTTATGAGTTGATAGGAAATTTATGATATCCAATATATAGTTAGATGAATTTCACATATTGGTTCGAAAGAAGTTTATAAGGTTTACATATGAAAATTGAATCAAAAACTGGTTTAAGATTGGTTGAGTAATAAGTAATATAAATGAGGATAATTGGGTAAAAAATTATAATTTAAAGCTTATATATAAGATTCTAAATATTAAAATGATATTTAGAACATAGGAGCGAGTAGTGATGATTAGACCTTACATCAAACCTAAGTAAGCAGATTGAGGACTTCAAGTAAGTTTATGATCAATACAAAACTGTATTTCAGAGTATTGTTTTATAGTACTTGGGAGGTTAAGATTACATTTGTTTGTGCCTGTAGGTAGTTTGAATGTATATATGCATGTGTGTACATATTCTTGAATGTACTATGTATTATTGGCTTGTTGTATTAGTTTGCAATTGTTTTATATTGTATGGTATACACTAATCATCTTAACTATAATTAATAATATACAACTTGTAAAATTAACTAGATAAGCATTTCAACCCATTAGAAGAAATGTTTAGGATTGTTTAGTCAAATATCGACCCCTTTAATAGACATAGCATTGGATAGCATAACTGGTCTATTCTTCATCCTTAATTAAACTAAGTGACAGAAGAGGAAATCATGATAAAGGTGAAGTTAATGGATAAAAGGTAGTCATGGGAGAAGCAGGGTCTCCATTGCATAAATCTAGGTTTGGTCGTGGGATGTTGAAGTGTGCACTAAACTCGTCAACTCAAATTAAAGCAGGTGTAATTTTTCTAATCTCATAATGGACTAGATAAGATCGTATGATGGCATTTTCTTATCACATTGCATTAAAATAATTGATTGATAACTCTATTTGTGTTTGATGTATAATCTTATGTCTCTATCCTAACTTAGTAAGCGACTGGTTGCTTACATCTCTATAGATGTTGTTGTAAGTGTTAGCTAGGAAGTGGCCTTATAATTACTTTGAAGTTAGTACCTGTTAGATCTTGGAGAGTGAGAATATAAATCTGAAGAACAGATATATTTCTAAGGCCTTAGTTCTTACTTTAGAATCTTCCATTTTCAAATAAAGTATTACTTAGATAATATAATGTTATGAAATCATGTAAACATTGATTGTAATATTAGAATCCTAGTATATATTTTTCATATTTCCTTAGATAAATTACTTATTTAATTTGTGAATAGTTTACTTCAAAGTAGGTTAGTTATGGATAACTTGTGTAAATCAGGTCTAGAATAGTAGCTGTAAAGTTAGCTTCTATCCTAGAATGACTTGTATGGCGAAACTGTTATAACTTTGTTACTTCATGGCATAACAATTCTAAGTTGGTATCAGAGTGTAGTTCTAATGAATATGCTTTGAAGTATTATAATTAAAAGAAGTAGACATTATAAGAGCATATTGAGAGTAGGTAATAGTAAGTGGATGGTAATTGAGTAGTTAAAAGATGTAGACTCTAGGTGTATGTATATCATATAAATATAAGTAAAAGAATATATGATAACAAAATCCTACTAACTTTCCTTATTGTTAACTTACAAGACTATGGAAATGAACTTGTGACTATTTAGTTATACTTAGAAGATCTAAAGGGAAGTAGAGAATGTTATAGCATATAACGATAGAAGTTTTGTAAAACCTTAAATAAAAGACTATAACCATGTATAAATGAACTTGTAAAACCTTAAATAGACAGTTGGTGAAGGCTATTTCCAAAAATTGTAGAACCTTATGTAGAATATTATAACAAATCCTAATGAAGGGAGTTTAATTGGAAGGATAAAGTAGAATCACATGAGGAAATCTTGTAGAACCTTTTGTAGAAGGTGATGTAGAGCCCTTGAGAAGGAAAGTAAATAAGACCTAATAAAGAAGACTCTATAGAAGCTCTTATAGAAGGTTAGGTAGAAACTTCTATAGAAGGTCAGGTGGAACATTTTGCAGAAGGTGAGATAAAATCCAATAATAACCCTATAGAAGCTATGGAAGAAGATGACTAAGTAATAAAACCCAATAGAGTAGGGATTGTAGAAGCCAATGTAGAAGGTTGGTATTAGAAGTAAGAGATAATTAATTTCTTCTTATTCATGGTAGTTCTAAGAACACATCACTAAGTGGGACGTTGTTATTGAGAATAACTATAAGAGTGAGATAGATATAAGATATTTAGAAATATAATAAGATCCTTAATAGATTGGATAGAAAAGTGGACCTAAACGAAACCTAAGCAAAGCAAGAGTTAGCGTTTAAATGAGAAAGAGAATCGAAATTTAGATGTACATAAAGTTGATGAGTTGACTAGTATAGCGATTGATAAGAGGAGCTTAGAATTGAAAGTGATGAACTAGGCTAATATGTGGTGTTAGATCAACTAGACCAGTAGAGTGGGTGAGAGTCACTATTCACTTAGATAATTAAAAAATATTTTGGTAGTTCTAACACATACTTACATTAATGTTTAAGAACTTGTCTAAAAACTTTCCATAAAATCACGTATATTTCCTACTTAGAAGAGAATTTTTTTATTAATCTAATATAATTAACTTCAACTATATTTACATTTCAAATATCTATAAGGTACATCATAAGTTCTAAATTGATGAGAACCCATGCTTATATAGGTTTTTATAGTTAAGAATTGTGATATAATTAAGATTGATGTCTGCAACCATATATATTATATACTAGGAATCTTGATGTAATTATTGGAAATCAATGTAAGTTAATCGTGAATAAAATTACATAATTCAGATTAATCTCGAACTATAATATGTATGACTCGTGAGTGATATATTATATTTTGTATTACAATGTATGAAATTTGAAATTGATAAAACACTTAACGTGTGTAAGAAACAACATGTATCTACCATATATGCCTCTTATTAGAACTTGTCTTCTCTTTCCCCTTTAATTAGACTTTATGCTAGTGGTAAATTTCATATGAATGACAATTAGTTTATTCTTCATAACATGATTGAATATATTAAACTATCTATCATGAAAGTTTTGAATAGAAGTAGATCAGCACTTTACCTCATTTAAACCCATGAATTATCTGTATGTGTATGTGTGTGTGTGTGTGTGTGTGTAGATACCTCTATGCACACTAGGTCAATTATAATTGATAATTCTAACTATAAAACTTAGTCGAGATTTAGGATTGAAAAGATAGCAAACTACTTGAAACCAACTCATACATTAACCTCTACCTTTTTAATATATAAAATGAACTTAAAAAGAATATCCCTTACACCACGTGAACTTAGTTACAAATAAATTAGAGCCTAGTCAACTATCTATCATCATTCACTTCCTCTTAACCGTCTGAAATAATCCTTCATCACCCCTACAGTTTACAAACCTACTTACTGGAGCCAAACTTTGCCCGATAATCATGATGATCAAATCTCTAAATATTCTAACAATGATGCAATCAAACAATGACCCCAAATTTAAGGATAAAACTTAATCTTGAAAATCAAAACCACATCGGTCAGTCTTGACCATCAAACTTAAGGACAAGGATGTCAATACAAATAGTAAAATACCATAATTACAACTACAATGATAATATAAAATCACTTCAAATGAAATAAAACTCATCCCCTCAATCCTCAACAATGGGCAATAAATGTGAAAATGAGAATACTATAATAAATATGAATTTAAATTAATAAATAAATAAAGACTCCAACAACATAGTAATGAATAACTATATTAAGAAACAATAAATAAGATATCAAAATAATAATCTTCATGTATACTAACATGAATATCTAATTGGGAAGGAATGGCAAATTTGTATAATCTATGTCAGTGAGTTAGGCTCCATTGGCCTCAAGTCATGTTGAGTCCTATTGTGTTAAGTTGAGTTCAGTCAAGTGAAGTTGACCCAAGTCAAATGTGTTGATTCAAGTCAAGTTAATTGTTGATTGTCATGGTTGGGTTTGAGTCAATGGAAGGTCAAGATTTATCACTCATTCTTAGTAGTATAATTGTGCTAAAATATATAGAGTGTAAGGAATTATGGAACTAAATATGTAAATCTTAGGAAATCAGTAGTTGAACCCTAATTCAAGTCCAAGTGTCCTAAACTGTATAATAAATCGATAAGGCTAGTAAAAATAAAAGGTTATGGAATTTAATAAATCAAATATAACATCGATAACAAAACCCTAAGAATTGATCGAAACTCTAAATCGTGTACTAAAACTCTAAAACTGATTTATGCACCATTAATAAAAATTGAACGCGAATTTGTTCGAAACCCTAAAATTATAAACATAAACCTATAAAATAGTTAAATATTACTCGATAATGATATAATTATAATCGATTGCAAATTTCTATTAAATCGCCTATTCACATGAAATTATAATGAAATTGCTACAATAACTTGTAAAAATTATGATTATAACGGATACCAATTAAATTGATAAATTTTCACAAAAATTTAAAAATTAATTTATGATGAGTATTGTTATAATTTATATGTTTAGAAAAATTATATATATTTATCATTAATTTTTATTTTCCTTCTCTTTCTTTTTCTTTTTTTTTTTTTCTCTTTTCTTTCTTTTCTTCTTTTTCCCTAATTGCCACGTTCTGGAAATCAAATGGCAGCCTACCTGAGGGAAAAAAAAATTGCCATGTGTTAAGTTCACAAGAAAAGAAATATTTTGAGATAAGAACTTTGTCCCATCTTCATTAATTCAAAAGATTAGGATAAGATATTTTTTTTTATTATTTTTCCCTCCTTAACTTGCTAACGCATGAAATAAAAAGGAAGAGAAAATTTGGAAAGCAAAAGGCAAACCGAAAAAAAAAAATTCCTGGAAGTAAGAACGTAAGAAAAAGAAGGAAGAAAAAGAAGAAGAAAAGAGGAAGGAAAGAGGAAGAAAAATTTAAAAGAAATAGGTAAGTAATTTATTTTTCTAGTATAGATGTATATTATATAGTATATACATGTATAAATGAAGTATTTGTATAGTATTTTTATAAATATAACATTACTAATATATGTATATGTGCATAAATACATAAATTGAATTATATATGCATGTATTAAGCTATGTATATATACATATTATACGAAAGAGTATGTATTTTTTTAAGAATACATATAATTAGTATTAAGTATTTTTTTATTAAATAACTATAGTATATATATATATATATATGTGTGTGTGTGTGTGTGTGTGTGTGTGTAACCGTGAAGTGTAAAAATAGTTATATATACATGTATAATTATTTTCATATATATATGTGTAATCGTATAGTATATGTATAGTAGTATACTTCTACAAGTGGTAATATATGTATATAAGACACACACACACATATATATATATATAATATAGAGTATATGTATGGTGGTATACAACATATACCGTATAATACATATATAATATCTAGTATACATATTTTATAATAAGTACTATATAAATATATATATACCGAATATATATGTATGTATTTATATTTATGTACACATGTAAGACTTATNCAAACTTAAGGACAAGGATGTCAATACAAATAGTAAAATACCATAATTACAACTACAATGATAATATAAAATCACTTCAAATGAAATAAAACTCATCCCCTCAATCCTCAACAATGGGCAATAAATGTGAAAATGAGAATACTATAATAAATATGAATTTAAATTAATAAATAAATAAAGACTCCAACAACATAGTAATGAATAACTATATTAAGAAACAATAAATAAGATATCAAAATAATAATCTTCATGTATACTAACATGAATATCTAATTGGGAAGGAATGGCAAATTTGTATAATCTATGTCAGTGAGTTAGGCTCCATTGGCCTCAAGTCATGTTGAGTCCTATTGTGTTAAGTTGAGTTCAGTCAAGTGAAGTTGACCCAAGTCAAATGTGTTGATTCAAGTCAAGTTAATTGTTGATTGTCATGGTTGGGTTTGAGTCAATGGAAGGTCAAGATTTATCACTCATTCTTAGTAGTATAATTGTGCTAAAATATATAGAGTGTAAGGAATTATGGAACTAAATATGTAAATCTTAGGAAATCAGTAGTTGAACCCTAATTCAAGTCCAAGTGTCCTAAACTGTATAATAAATCGATAAGGCTAGTAAAAATAAAAGGTTATGGAATTTAATAAATCAAATATAACATCGATAACAAAACCCTAAGAATTGATCGAAACTCTAAATCGTGTACTAAAACTCTAAAACTGATTTATGCACCATTAATAAAAATTGAACGCGAATTTGTTCGAAACCCTAAAATTATAAACATAAACCTATAAAATAGTTAAATATTACTCGATAATGATATAATTATAATCGATTGCAAATTTCTATTAAATCGCCTATTCACATGAAATTATAATGAAATTGCTACAATAACTTGTAAAAATTATGATTATAACGGATACCAATTAAATTGATAAATTTTCACAAAAATTTAAAAATTAATTTATGATGAGTATTGTTATAATTTATATGTTTAGAAAAATTATATATATTTATCATTAATTTTTATTTTCCTTCTCTTTCTTTTTCTTTTTTTTTTTTTCTCTTTTCTTTCTTTTCTTCTTTTTCCCTAATTGCCACGTTCTGGAAATCAAATGGCAGCCTACCTGAGGGAAAAAAAAATTGCCATGTGTTAAGTTCACAAGAAAAGAAATATTTTGAGATAAGAACTTTGTCCCATCTTCATTAATTCAAAAGATTAGGATAAGATATTTTTTTTTATTATTTTTCCCTCCTTAACTTGCTAACGCATGAAATAAAAAGGAAGAGAAAATTTGGAAAGCAAAAGGCAAACCGAAAAAAAAAAATTCCTGGAAGTAAGAACGTAAGAAAAAGAAGGAAGAAAAAGAAGAAGAAAAGAGGAAGGAAAGAGGAAGAAAAATTTAAAAGAAATAGGTAAGTAATTTATTTTTCTAGTATAGATGTATATTATATAGTATATACATGTATAAATGAAGTATTTGTATAGTATTTTTATAAATATAACATTACTAATATATGTATATGTGCATAAATACATAAATTGAATTATATATGCATGTATTAAGCTATGTATATATACATATTATACGAAAGAGTATGTATTTTTTTAAGAATACATATAATTAGTATTAAGTATTTTTTTATTAAATAACTATAGTATATATATATATATATATGTGTGTGTGTGTGTGTGTGTGTGTGTGTAACCGTGAAGTGTAAAAATAGTTATATATACATGTATAATTATTTTCATATATATATGTGTAATCGTATAGTATATGTATAGTAGTATACTTCTACAAGTGGTAATATATGTATATAAGACACACACACACATATATATATATATAATATAGAGTATATGTATGGTGGTATACAACATATACCGTATAATACATATATAATATCTAGTATACATATTTTATAATAAGTACTATATAAATATATATATACCGAATATATATGTATGTATTTATATTTATGTACACATGTAAGACTTATATGTATAAATACAAATACATGAATATGTACATAAGAGTATGTTTATTTTCAATAAATATATATACATATATAAGGCGTATAATGTATAGTATATATAAGTAGTATACCGAAAATATACAAATAATATAATAATATCTATAAACTAATATAAATTTATAATTAAATAAGGAGTAGGTACATTTATATATTACCGTAATTAAGGATTTTTCAATAAAATAAAATTATAAAATATATTATAAGTATATGAATATATATATGTATAATTGTGAAATATATAAATAATAAGAAAATAAGAATAATAAAGATAATAATGGCAATAATAATAATAATAATCATAATAAAGCTAAAATCTCAAAAATAGAAAAAGTATGCTCAAAATAATAAAAATATCAAATATAGGGTTTAAATAAGTATTAAATCATAAATATATTAAGAAAAAGAGAAAATTAATATTTTATAATTTTTAAACTTAAATATTAAATTTTGTGATATTTTTATATCATAATTTAAACTACGAGTCATAATGTCCAAAATGAACCTCGTTACGAGAAAATACGCTCGAAAACGATAAAAATGGATTATAAGTTTATAACAATTTGAGCTAAAACGAAAAAGTTACACACGATTTGATAAAAAACTCGAATCGATAATTTCACGTAACTAAGTGAAGTAGACCTTATAAATTATAACACTAGTTAGCCTTAAATTCCCAAACTTACAAAATTTCTATTATTCTCAAGTGACTTCGATATCGACCTTAAGCTGCCCCCAGATTACTGTGACCACTGAGTTAGCCATGGCCGAGTGAGTTTTTCCTAATGATTCCATACTTATTTGTGCTTATAGTTAGTGAATATAAATTATGATTTATAAATGAATGTGTATGGGGTTGGGTTATACTTGTGCATGATAATTATTGTTGGTGGTGAATTTACTTTAAACTTCAATAATATAATGATTGTTGCATAGTAGATTCACTAGAATTGATTATTTGTGACTTAGAATAATCACTGAATAAATAAGACTTAATTTTATTCGACTAGAAAAAGTTAACTTGGATCATGCATAAATCATGCATTGTACAACTAATTTCGATAGTCACATTACACGGAGGTAGCGAGAGGCCATATGTAGGTTGATTATTGATTGTGATAAATTTCGTATGGTGCACATGTGCGATATGACTTTACCCTAGCCCGCGGGATGACTAGGCGTTGGAGGCGCCAACCACTTAGCTAAGGGTCGAGTCTAGAGGCCTTTGTCTAAGGGTGAGTGAGGGTTGCGTGAACCTACTCATAATCATATATAGAACTCGTTTTGATAAAGCTGGTAATGGATGTACCATTATATTTTAAATACGAAACGTAGAGTTTTGTTATGAAATAAGTTCTAATATGATACCTAGATCTAACTGTACCGATGAATCTCCAACCTTGACTTCAAAAGGTATTAAATCTGAGTTACATGCAGTACCTAGTCACCTGCATGTATTTGTTTGGCATACTGTTTGTCATGCATTTACTTGGTTGAATATAACTGTTGTATAACTTGATTGTTGTATGGTTGAGGGAAATTATCTCACTAAGCTAGTTAGTTTATACCCTTGTAGTCTTCTCTTACGGGCCGACCTTTTTGTGGAGTTGGGCCATCGCATGCTCGAGGTTAGTTTTCTACACAGGGTCAGTATGGGAGCTGGATGAGGATAAAGAGTACTTTTGATAAATTATAAATTTGATTATGTAATTTTTATATTAGTCTTATTTCAGACACGTTTCAAATTCTGTATCTGTAAACTTTCATACAAATAGACTATGTATTATGTTTTTATAATATTATTATTTATCATGAATGATATTGCTTAAGCTTGCGCACTCTTGATAGTTAGTAGTAGCTATAGCCTTGTATATCATATAAAAGGGTTGTCGATTATAAAGGAATTCAATCTGCAATCCTTTGTATGGTATACAGCGACCGCTACGACTAGCCATCTCAGGTCGTGACAAAATAAGTAATAAATAACATTCAAATATGCGACATATAAGGATAAAGAATAAATTAACGAATAATAAAAATAGGAAACTAAGTTAAAGCAAACAAACCTCATGTCTTAAAATTTATCTTACGACTTCAACTAATACTAACAACGATATAATAGTATTGATGTACTTTTATTTATATGACCAAGATCAAAGTGCTACTTCTAAAAGATCAAATGACTAATGTTATCGTAATATGATCCGAATAATAAAATTTGACATTTGAAATAGCATAATATATAAATGATCAAAGGCAAAACCAATAACATATGCCTATATAAGCACATAGCATTAAAATCATTGATTTCAATTTATTCTTAAAAATAAATATGAACATTAATCCCTATCACAGTGGTAACATAGATAGTAGTCAAAATCTCTATAACTAGAATAGGATGAAGTTAGTATAAATATGATAATAGAAGTATTTATAAGAAAGTTGTACGAAATTTTGGAAGGTAGGAAGATAACCTTACAAGGTATTAGATACATAAGCATAATAATGAATCCTAAGACAATAAACGATATAGTTAGAAATGGATAAATTCAAAATATCATTTGATTAGGAAATGGTCAAGAGTTATATCCAAAAGTCAAAGGTAAATTTACTTAATGATAGAAGAAGAAGAATGTAAAATAGATAGTTGAAGTTTAGTATTTATTAAGACCTTAAATTATACAATAAAATTAATATATTTTGAAACATGTATGAATACTAAGGTGAATAGAAAGAAAGCTAATGAAAAATGGAATCTATTTAAACTAAAAAAAAAAATTCAATGAGGGTTTTAATTAATTTAAATCCACAAAACCAAGAAAATCATAGGTAAAATAAGTGCCCATCTAATTTAATGAGAACTATAGAGAAAATAAATAAACCATAAAGTTATTTCATAAGGTTGTAAAGCACCCAGAATAAGTAAGATTGTCATATCGATCTTAGAAGTAGGGGCATATGAAGTTAGACATAGAAGTTTCTATAAAATTAGCAACAAATAGAGAAAACTTAACTCATTTGGCATAACATTTGAAAATAGAGTTAAGTTAAAGCATTAAATTTTCTAAAGACTAAAGAGATTAGAATGGGATATTAATTAATTTTAGAAAGAAATTTCTAAAATACTAGATAATTAGGTTAAGAAGTTTAAGAAATTGAGATATGGAATGGATTGTAATTATAAGAATAAATATTATAGGGAAGATTTGGAATACAGTAGTTTCGAGAATGAAACTTTTTGTAAGGGTGGTGGAATGTGAGACCCTATAAAAATTGATAAATAATTCACAATCGGTTAGTTCAATAACGGATTATAAAATTTAGGACGATTGTGTAAATTATTCGATCAAGCTTGAATTTCACTAAGAAATTAGAAATATTAATAGAAATGACTCTATAAGTTTATAATTAAGAAAATAAAATAATAAATTATTAAATACTAAATTATTAAGTTACATGTATATTACTCATTATTTATTGGAAATGCGTAAAATGAGTTTCAATAATTAACAAATTGTTATAGATAAATTATATGCAATTATATAAATTAATAAGAAATAAAATGAAAAGTTTAGTATTTGAGAGATACTTTATAAATTATGAATTATATCAATATTCTTAGAATTAAGTTGAATCTTCATAACGAAGGTATAAAAAAAAATTAAAAGAAATAATTATATAGTTTTAATATCTTAAATTAAGCTCATTTATATTTATAATTTTGTTAGATTATTAAGTTTATTAGGTTTAATCACTATAACGTAGAGTTTCGTAATTTTAGATATACCTTATGATAAATCTTTTGAAATCAATTACATGATCTTAATAATTAATATTAGTGAATAAATTATATATAAGATGTATATGAATAAGTCCCAAGTAATTTATAAAACCTACCCATATATATATGTATATATCATACATTAAAGAAAAGTGTATTTAGAGTCTTATATTGGAACATAAAACTAATGAAAAAATAGTTTCTAATAAGACCAAATCATAATATGAGTTCCCCAAAGGTTATAAGGAACAGTCCTATAAAGTCAGATTTTAAAAATAAGTTACAATGCAACCAATATATAGGTTATAGCATAAAGTTTATCTAGTTAAATTTTAATTAGTTTAGAATAGAAACTTTAGATTAGATGTATAATATAATATTCTACTATTTTTGAAATATATTATGAAACCTTATAAATAATAAATCATGATAAAATTTTACTCGAAATGTCACACAAAATTAGATTAACAAGAAAAAAAGAACATTTCATATCACTAAGGTGGTGAAAGTCTCTATAAAAGAGACATACAAGAAAAGAATCGGAGGAAGGAAGAGAGAGAGAGAGAGAGAGAAGAAAGGAGGAAAGGAGAGAGAGAAAGAGAAGAAAGAAAAGAGAAAAAGAAATAGATGAAGAAGAAAAGAAAAGAAAGAAGAAGAAGAAAAAGAAAAAGAGACTAGAGGGTTTAGATTTTTTTTTTATTTTTTGGTGTTTGATATTTTCAGGTAATGTTATTTCCAAAGTTATATGTGTTATTTTATAATTGTCTTATTAATTCTGATTTAGTACGTAATTAGATATTTTGGTATGTTATTCGGTGATGAAAGATGATATTTATAATATTATGAATGATAAATATGTGTTTTAAGTATAGAGTATATAATAATGTATAATATATATATATAAAGGAAATTAAATAAGTAGGAAATATTAGGTTAAATTGATAATATTATAATATTAAAAAATCATATAAATCTAATATGAAATATGTATTTAGGTAAGTAGGTGAAAAATATAGGCTTTTATTACATTGGGAATAAATTTGGTAGTTAAATTATAAGTATAGTATATTGTACTGACCAAAATATTAATTATGAGCTAGATAAAAAATTTAGGATACTCAAATATAGTTAAATGAATTTCACATATTGGTTTAGAAAGAGTTTTTAGGATTTAAGTATGAAAATTGAATCAAAAACTGGTTTATGATTAGTTGAGTAATAAGTAATATAAAATGAGGATAATTAGGTAAAAAATTATAATTTAAAGCTTATATATAAGAGTCTAAATGTTAAAATGATATTTATAAGATAGGAGCAAGCAGCGACAATCCGACCCTACATCAAACTTAAGTGAGCAGATTACGGACTTTAGGTAAGTTTATAATTAATACATAACTGTATTTTGGAGTACTAATTTATAGTATTCAGGGGCTTAAGATTATATTTGTTTATGCTTGTAGGTAGTTTCAATATGTACATGCTTGTATGTACGTGTTCTTGAATGTATATTATTATTGGCTTGTTGTATTAGTTTACAACTATTTTATATTGTATTATATGGTATGGACTAATCACCTTAACTAGAATTAATAACATACGACTTGTAAAATTAATCAAACAAGCATTTCAACCCACTAAGAGAATTATTTAGGATTCTTTAGCCAAATACTAACCCCTTTAAAAAGGATAGTATTAGATAGCATAATGAGTCTCTTCTTTATTCTTAGTCGAATTAAGTAATAGAAGAAGAGGTTGTGGCAAAGGTGAAGTCAATAGCTTAAAGATAGTCACGGGATGAGTGGTTTCTTCATTGCATAAGTCTGGGTTTGGTCATGAGTCGTTGAAAGGTGCATTAAACTCCCTAACTCAAATTAGAGCAGGTGTAATTTCTCTAATCTCTTGGCAAATAGGATAACGTTATGCGATGGTATTTTCTTGTGACATTGCATTAAAATAATTGTTTAATAACCCTATTTTTGTTTGATGTATAACCTCATGTCACCATCCTAACTTATTGAGTGGTTAGTTGCTCATATCCTTATAGATGTTGTTGCAAATGGTAGATAGGAAGTGATCTTATAATTACTTTGAAGCTAACAATTGCCGGATCTTGAGGAATGAGAAAATAAATCTGAAGAATAGGTCTATTTCTAGGAACCTAGTTCTTATTTTAGAATCTTCCATTTTCAAATAGAGTATTATTTAGATAATATAATGTTACGAAATCATGTAAAAATTAATTATAATATTAGAATCTTCGTATAAATTTTTAATATTTTCCTAAGTAAATGATTTATTTAATTTGTGAACCGTTTACTTTAAAGTAGATTAATTATGGATGCTTTGTGTAAATTGGGTTTAGGATAGCGATTGTAAAGTTAGGCTTTATCTTAGGATGGTTTGTACGATGAGACTATTACAACTCTCTCACTTCGGGGTATGACATTGTATATGACTTGTTGATGGTAAATGGCCCTAATTAGGGTCCACTTATTTGGAATGATATTTCTTTCTCGATTAGGATAATAGTCAAGTATCGTCTAGAGGGATAGTACCCTCAAGCAACCTCATTTTGTTAAGGTTAAGTTCCCTATGCAGGTAAGTATAGAGGATAATTGGCGTGTAGATGATGTAAATTTATATCTTCCATAGGTTTAGATTCTTATAGATACGTTACTTCCATTGATCGTGCATGCATTCATTTTGCGTATAGATAGATTGTATGTATGTTAATAATATTTGATAACTTACTTCAACGGTAGTAATGAGAAACGAACTTACTGAGCTATAGTTTGTTCCTTCTCCTATAGTTTCTTTTGTAGGTTTATTTAAGCTAGGACAGGGATGAATTTCGAGTGCTGAGTGTAAATTAAAGATAGGTTTGATAATGTTATAATTGATTGAGAAGTGAATAACTGGTATAAAAATATTATATGTAAAAATATTTATGTGTTAGGATTATGTATAATTTTAGTATTTCTTATAATTTATAAAGTTGATTTACCCTATCTTATTATTTAGTAGGAGATACTGATTCTCTACAGTTCTATAAAACTATGGAATATTATATATCTATAATTATTTATAATTTTACAATAAATTAATAAATTAAAATTAGAAACCTTAGTCATTAATTATTTAGAGTCTTGTAATCTTTAATTGGCAAAACGGATTTTATATCATGAGTGTACATATGACATGAAAATTTTAGACAATCTTACTGAGCCCCGCTTAGGGTCATGACAAATTGTGCCTACTCTAATCTAGGTTTTGAGGACTTTAACACTGCATACTTCATGAATTAGAACCAAATAAGGGCTTATACAATGGATAACACCCTCCATTAGAGACTTCACTTCAAACTATGGTCTCCAACTTTGCCGGGACCTCTTCTCTTATCATTTAGTTCGACTAAAGATGGGGATATGGCCATATATACTATCCTCATGGAAGGGTCTGTGTTTGGTCCGAAAATCTTAATCGTTTCCCTTGATAAGTTATGATGTAAGTTAGGTTAGTAGTAAATTCGATTTTATGTTATATTACTTTTAGGGTGATCAAACAATTTTAAACAGTCTAAAGTAAGTAATATCATGAAACAATCAATACATAAGTCTAGCACTCAAAATAGCATAACCATAGTCAAGCACACATATTGCATACACACAGACAACTAACTCATAACCACAAGTAAGACATACCTTGAGTTCTTTAAGTATTCTTAAACGATACTTCAAAGTGTGGTGAAAAATTGATCCCACTTACTTGAAACTCAATTGCTTGTTTACTATGCTTGTTAACTTATCTTTGTCAGTGATCCTTTGATATTTATCTCGATCTAGTACTTTATTCTACATGAAAATCATGAAATATTACTAATTTACATGTCTATATAAGTATTAAGTTATTTATTTGTTAGTCTATCATCTTATGCATTAAGTATTAAAAGTTTAATATGTTACTATAAGTATATTTTACCTTTATTACCTTTGGAGCTACATCCTAAGTCGTCGTACCTTCAACTTATTCAACTAGAGAAGTCTCTGAGCTACCCTCTAAACCACATGGGTATTATAGCTCACAATTGATTCAAACTCTAAGTCAATCTTTGAGGTTGGTAAATACCTAAGATTGTCCAATAAACATTCTCTAGGCTAATCTCTAAGTTAAATCATCCTTGAAGTTCTTAAATTGTAAAGCTTCTAAGTTGTCCCCTAAGTGTTAAGGTTTTAACAGGATTATCCTTTGAGTTATCCTCTGAGTTTGATAACTATTAAGATTTCCTACTAATTATCTTCTAAAACAACTTTTGAGTGCTTACACTCATATATTTTCGCTTTAAGTACTCTTTAATTCACCTTTTGAACTAATCAAGTAGTTTAATTAACTTTTACATATTTTGGTAGAATATCCTCTAAGCCTAGTTAACTTCAAATTCCTTAAAAGTTCACCCTTTAACTTTGCCCCTGAGTTTCCCTTATTCCAATTTCCTCATGAGAACTCCCTCTAACTTAGCTTTTGAGTTGGGTCCTAATAAAATTTTCACTCAATGAACCTTTGAGTTATCATTTGACCTTGTTCACACTTTTCATAACCATTAAATTTGTACATTTCTTTCCTAAAAACGCATTAACGGTATATTCAACACCAAAGACCCAACTCTTTTACTAGAGCTTTAGTTATCCCTCTTAGCAACATCCATTCGTAAGAGTACATATTGTGAAACTCAACCATATAAATCATATGCTCCCAAAGTTCACAACTTCTATTTGCAAACTTCAATTCAGCAGATTTAGTATACAATAAATACTATAATAATCACCTAAACTTAGAATTCAAGTGGGGTCCTTAGGAAAATTATACTATTTTTTTCTAAAACACCATTTTTAATCATAATTTAGGGATACAAAATTCATAAAAATTATGGAAAATAATTTTGTGAAAACTCTTTTGATAGCATTTTAGTATAAATATAGGAAAGTTTATAGAAAAATTTTGAAATTAAAACTATGTCGTTAGACCTATTTTTTTCAATATAAAAAATTATTCGATTTCGTCGATTTCTTAAGAACATATGCTATAGATACCAAATATGTAGACAATATTATTTTTTGTAGATTCTATAAGTGAAAATATGTAAGAATAAATTTTTAAAAAATTTTCTTTATAATTTTTATATTTTTAATAATTTTTGAAAAATTAGATGAAAAATGACATTTACCAGAATCTTAAGCTCCAGTTACTAGTAGTGGCTCTATCCTTGTCGAAGTGGTTTTGATTTATGCTTGTTTTGAATTGAGTAATGTATGGAAGAAGATGTTGATCTACCTACTACAAAGGAGAAGGAAAGAAGAGGAAGTTAGAATACATACAAATGAGTAGGCGGTAGTTGCTGCTTCTTGTGGTTGCAACCTTTGGTTTCCAATAACTCCTAAGGTTCACGAATGCTCCTAAGCTCTTATTACACCCAATTTTGCATCTTTTTTTTTTTATCTAAATTCAACTCATTTATTTCCAAGACCCGACTCTATTTTTCTTAAATTCCTCCTTATAAGTATGAATTTTGGAGAGTTTCTAGAATTTTTCAGAGCTTGAAAGTGGTCGAAATGAAGTTTTTTCTCTCTCTCTTCAAGCTAATCACCTTAAATACTAATTGCATTTGCATACCAAATCTACCTAATTGCCTTACACTTGGTTCCAAAATTCCACATACCCCATTCTACTCAATCCAGCTGCCTTAAGTACTTTTTATTAATTTATATGAAATTATTTAGCTTACTTTAGTTTAAAATGTTATTAGTTAGGTATTTTAACTAATTATAGGTGTATACATATACATAATAATTACACACGACATATATAGATATATTCTACATGCTATTTTATGTCTTACAATAATTTTATTACACATATAATTTATTATAAAAGTTTACGAAGTAATGGAACATATTCTATGCATTTATGATAATAAAACGTATTTAGTTAAATTACACTATTTAGCTATAATTTTTATTGTATTTTCGAAATTCAAGTTCACGGGGTGTCTTCAACTAATGTTTCCAATCTACTCGTAAATATTTAGATCATCTAGGTTAGTTTCACTAACGTCCTAAATTACTTGCTCAAACAATTACGTAAAATTATGGGCTTACATTTTCAATCCCTTTTAGAAAAGTTTTGTCCTCAAAACTTTAATTATATATCTTACATATTCCACATCTACAAACTTTAATATTCATTTTGATACCTTTATCAAGATAAGGTGATCTATCATTAACCTTATCTCTAAGTAACTACGTCTCAATTTAATGATTTTGTTTATCAAGTACCAAAAATGAGTTGCTCTTCTGTCACGCCCCGAAGCGGCAGAGTCGTAACAGCCCCGCCGTGTAAACCACCCTAAGATAGAAGTTAGCCTCACAACCGCTATCCTAGACCTGATCTACACAAGGCGTCCACAACTAACCTGCTTTGAAGTAGACAATTTGTAATTTAAATAAACCGTTTACCTATAAAAGTGAGGAATTATATATATATGTTGTCATTCAATTATTGCAGTTAAAGTTTACAACATTTCCCTATAGTATATTCCCTAGTTATTACATCACTCGGAAATGAAAAATAATTCTAAAATAAAAACTTAGACCTTAAAATATGTGTTTATTCTTCAATGTTTTTCCTCACTCCCCAGGATCCAGCAGTTGCTAGCTTCGGAGTAATTGGTTGCCGCTTCTTAGCCAGCACCTGCACGATGTCTATAGGGATGTGAGCAACCACAGCTTAGTAAGTAGGGACGGAGGACTTAAAACTATACCATACACACAACAAGGTTTTCAATCACTTATTAAGTGCAATGCATGTGCAAGCAAATGCCATCGCACGACGTTGTCCGGCCCGTCGTGAGATTAGAGAAATTGCGCTCGCTCTAATCCGGGTTAAGGAGTTACCGTTAATGCAACAGCTCACGACCAAACCCAGGCTTGTGTAATGGAGACCTTGCTCCTCTCGCGACTACCTTCGAACCACTGTCTTCATCCCCGCCGCGACCTCCTCTCCTGTCACTTAGTTCAACTGAGGATGAAGAAGGGACCATTTTGCAATCCTGCGCTATCCCTTCCGAAAGGGTCGGTATTTGGCCGGAGAGTTCTAAATCCCCTAACGGGTTGCCATGCATGTTCGATTATGATTACTGGTCGTATATTTGATTAAGTCCAATTTAGGGTGATCAATCAGTACATACAATTCATACAATATGCGCCAAGGCAACAAACATAATCATAGCATCACCCATAATCAAGCACATGCACGCATTCAACTATCTAATAAGCACAATCAAGCATAATCTTAAGCCTCCAAAATACAGCAGCGTATTAATCCCAACTTACCTCGACTCCTCGCTCGCTCACTCGAGGTCCGATTTGCTCAGGCCATCGCCGGTTATCCCTATAGCACGAACGTGGTTTCAGCTTTTCATATAATTGTTATAGGTTCGTTTTATCCTATAATGCTTCTTGTTAGGTTTTGTTTAAGGTTTAATATGCCCAATTATCTAGGTATTAAGTCTTTTATAATTATTCTAGGTTTGAGGTTAGGTTCAGGTTTGGTTTTCGCATCGATTTCTAAACCAGGTTTTTAGTTCGATTTTTAAGTAGCGTTTTATATTCCAACCCTAGAAATTAGTTCCAACCCATAATGTGAAATTAATCACATTATTTCCCGATAACCTAAATACCATCACTACCCTTTGTCAGTGTTTATTTTACTCGGTACACTTAAATCCATATCAGTGTACCGAATTCACTCCTAATGTGATAAATTTTTACATTTTTCATATAATTCCATAAATTCAAGTTTCCTATCAGATTTATTGTGCATTTTCATTATTCTCAAAATATCAATTTTTATTATAATATTTTCTATTTATTATATTTTCAATAATTACACATTATGCATTATTGCATATTATGCACATAATGCATTTCTAATATTTCTATTACCCTAATTACCATTTCTAAACACCAATTATTATTTCAAAATGTCTAAATCCATCCTAAATTAGATTTTACCCCAAATTTCCCTAATTTACAAAATTAACTATTTTTTTTTTCCTATTACTCATTTATTACATAATTAACCTAATAATTACACCTAACACCCTAAATGCTACATGTATCATACTCCATCAGATTTCCACATCCTAAAACATATAATTATTCACTAAATCAGAAATTAATCATTTAATTACATAATTAACCTTAAATCACCTAATTTTACCATCATTTTAGGGCTAAAAATTAACTTAAAAATTTCGAAAATTAATTTTAAAAAAATGGCTTCATAGCACTGTTCTATGTCACATGAGCATCCTATAGAAAAATTTTGAGCCCCAAACTACATCCCTAAGCCTATTTAATTTCCGGTTTAATCATGCTCGGTTTTGAACAATTTGTTAAGAACCCTATATTTCCAGACATAATTAAACTAAATCAATATTTTTCCCTAAATCTACATACAATAAAACCTCAGAATAACAAGTTTCATAATTTTCTGGGCAAAATAACTAATTTTACAAAATTATACAAGAATCGGGCTGGAATTTGAACTCACCGGTTCAAGTGGCTCCAGCCACCGCGGGCCGCCGTGGCCTTATCGGCCGGCCTGGGCGCTGCCACCACCGTGTGGTGGTGGTGGCCGTCCACTCCCAGCTCCTCGTTTGGTGTGGGTTCCCTCTAAAACCCCTAATTGCACAGATTTTTCTAATTTTTTTCCAAATCGAATTTTTCTCTCAATTTTCGACTCTCCCTAATTTTCTCTGATTCCCAACTGTCCAAATGAGCTCCTGGATTTTTCCTGCTATTTATAGGGTTTTAGGGAATTTATTGTGTATTAATTTGGACAAGACAAGTGCTTTATCCCTAAATTTTTTGCTTTTATGTTGTTCTAATTTAATTGGTTGAATTTTCTTTTTCAGATTCTGACTTGCCACGACCAACCTTGCATCATTCCACACTCTTTTGATTTTTTTTCTGATTTTTCCACAATTATTTTATAATTTTCTTTAATTATTTGCTTAGTTTTTGGCCAATTTAGGTAATTTCGCGTATTTTTATCTACACGTAAATACATGTAGGGTACACGTGAACATTCCTAATTATTATCTTGGTCATTCTAAAATTTTTAGTATACATATAATCTATCTCTAGTAATTTATTAGTTATTATATGACACTTTTCGCCTTTTCGGTAATTAGCAATTATTATGCTTAAAATTTGAAAATTTTATAGTCTCTTATTTTATTGCTTATTTTCTTAAATTTAAGTTTACGGGGTCATTTTTACTAATATTCTTCTCAATAGTTTATAATTTGGGTTTGATCGGATTTTTTAACCGATCGCCCTAAACCTTGGGTTCTAAATTCAATCATACGGTCAATTGGCTTAGCTTTGGGGCTTACATCTTCTATTTGTATAACCCTCTTATAGGTCTATCATCTTTATTGTCAATCAGTTCAACCTAAGGCTATCTCCTTATGGTATTTTGACATACATTACATTTTGATTTCTTGATTTTTGGAGATTTACCTATTTAGTATTTATATGGATGGTTCTTTTAGTGTATAGTCCCATTGTAGATCTATTGTTTTAATTCTAATATTGTGATTGCATTCTTTATGAACTTACATACTATCACTAAGTAGCATACCTTCGTAGTCTCTAAATCTTTCAAGTCTATGATACTCAAGTAAGATGATTATGATTTATCTTTTGATCCTTAATATATTTTGAACTTTACTTCTAACATTCTCCAGCTCAATTATGAACACTAGTATATATCTTAACTTCAGTTTCCAATCCTTATCACACTCTATTAACTTCTAAACTCGATTATCTAGTAGGTTAAGGGATTGCTTCTTTACCGTTATTACTTTAGTTTTCCTCCTTGAATTCATACTGTCTTCACAATCAGGAGCTTAACATTTCATATATTAGCACATATAATTGTACAGTTGAGGTTGGCAAATCTCATTCCATTTACAAGCTTATACTAAAAAGGAATTGAGATAGACTAGATAGACAAATTTAATTTAATTGATAGAACTGACATGATCCTAGAATGATAAGGTTGTTAACTTGTTTCCAACTATAAGATTGACATAATATGATTCAATTAACTCGAAGATAAATAGTTCACAGAAATGACATATCTCTTGTATCAAACAAAGAATTTAGTACAAGAGAGACATGAATTATAAATTTGCTATTCTCTTCTTGCATACTTGTATGCATTTAAGTACCTATTGTGCAGCCATCACATTCTAATCACATACATTGGTTTATCTCTACTATTGCTTCCATACCCAAAATGAAGTGTACAACTTTACTGATTATTCCATGATTTATTGTTACTACAGAAAGGTATTCCTCCTTTTACTATATAATTTGCATCAATTTACTTCACATATCTTTGCACATTTTCTCATTGTAACATTTCTTTTATCGTCATCTCATTTTCATTTCTCTAAGCATAGTTTAACCCATTTTTTCTTGATCCTAACCTTATATGTTTGCTAAAATCTTCCCTATATTGCTTCCAATTTACAATTTTCATAATCTTTTGACCATTTTCTTTTTACTATTTACTTGATTTATTGAGTTACTAGTTATTTCTTTAATCTATCTCCTTAATGGAGTTTACTTTCATCTAAATTGCTTTTCGCTATAACTTATCTTTTTCTCATAAAAAAATTGACCTAAGCCTTTAGTCATGACTTAACTTTACCTTTTACTCCTTACTTCAAACTATATTTACTTCCGCGAACATCTCATATATTTGTAGTACATACACTCCTATTCTTGTTTATTCACAAGGTGTAATAAATATAAGCCCTATGATAAGGAGCCTTCTTTCCTTAACTTAGAGCACATACAATTTACTTTCCCAAATAAATTCTTATCTTAACCCTAAATAAGAAGGAGTTTATCTTCAATATCTATTTCTATCTTTATCCGTTTACTTCTATCACTTCATACATCATTCTCCATGCTCCTCTGGTAATACCTTCCTCCAATCTATCTCATAAGTTTACCATACTATTGGACTTCCAAAATTCTTTCCTCTTACATCTTGTCATAATCTAGCTTACATCTTTAAAGTTAGGCGCATCTCCTTCTATTGCTCACCAATTCTAAATATCTTCGTTTTAGCTTAATCTAGGCTATTTACTTTTTTTATTTGAGTTTGTTTGTTCTATTTCGTCCCAAGTATCTATTTGTTCTATTTCATCTAAGTATTGAGTTGCCATGACGAAATTCAAAAAGAGCATTACCTATTACTCATTATGGATTTACATTATATACTATCATACACATTGTAACTTACACATAACCTTATTAGTCTAAGTCTTTTAAGTCCTGCTTAATTTCCCCAATGTTACTAAGGTGTTCTATTCATTTTAGTTATAATATCATAAAGTCAATTCAAATGAGTTGGGTTTTAAGTGGATTGTTGAGGACCATGCTCTAATACCTCTTAGAATTGTCATGCCCTAAATCAAAGAGTCGTAATAACTCCATCGCGTAAACTAACCTATGCAAGAAGCTAGCCACTTTAGCTGCTAAGATAGATATAGTTTATATAAGGCGATTATCACTTTACTGCTTTGAACTATCCAATTCTGAGTCTAATAGATATCAACCTATGATATAACTTTTCAAGATAGTTTTGGAGATAATCTTTTAGCTCAAATAGCTGAGGAAATCAAGCTTTATAATTCATTTGGAGTACAAAATCTTAATTTCAACAAAAAAGGTCTTAAGAAGTAAAATGATATGAGGAAATAAAGTGATTAGTAAATGTTTTATAAAAGTTCAATGGTTTACAAAGCATAGTAGCAATATCAATAGTTGAAAAATAGAGGGTCATCAATAAAGACCCCATTAGTTTCCCTACAAGTTAGTGAAATCAACAAATAAATAAGATTTTAGCCCGTTAGTCTTGAATCTCACTCCTCAATTTCATTCTCTAGTCTCTATAACTTGAAAGAGTACTGGTGATTCTACTGAGAAACCTACAAAACAGCTATAGAGAAATAAGCGACAATTTGCTCAGTAAGTGGTACGAAGACGATAGTGCATATCTAACATTAAGCAATCGGGGTTTTTAAACAAGGTTAATTAGATGTAATTTATGTTTAAGTAAATGCTATTGCACGACATTGATCGGTTTATTGTGAGATAAAAGAAATTACGCCAATCTAATCTAGGTTTTGAGGCCCTTGAAGATGTGTACCTCGTAGATTGAAACCAAACCAAAGTTTGTGTAATGGATAATACCTTTCTCCCGAGACTTCACTTTGAACCACAATTCCCAACCTTATCATAACCTCTTCTCTTATCACTTAGTTTGATTAAAGGTGGGGAGATAACCATTTATGCTATCCTCATGGAAGGGTTTGTGTTTAGCCCAATAATCCTAATTATTTTCCCTAGTAGGTGCTAATGCAAGTCAGGTTAGTAGTTAAGTCGATTTCGTGTTAGATTGATTTAGAGGTGATCAATAAATGATCAAGAAATTTCAAATAGTTCAAAGTAAGTAATATCACGAAACAATCAATACATAAGTCCATCACTCAAAATAGCACAACTATATTCAAGCATCTATATTACATATGCACAAACAACTAACTCACAACCACAAACAAGACATAGATAAAGATCTCCAAGTATTCTTAAACAATACTTCGAAGTGTTGTGAAACATTGATCCTACTTACTTGGAACTTAATCACTTATTTATTATGCTTGCTAACTTGTCTTTGTTAGTGATCCTTTGATATTTTCCTTGATTTAGTACTTTATTCTACTTGAAAATTATGAAATATTACTAATTTACATGTCTATATAAGTATTAAGTTATTTAGTTGCTAGTTTATTGTCTTATGCATCAAGTATTGAAAGTTTAATACGATGCGATAAGTATATGTTAACTTTATTGTCTTAGGAGCTACATCCTAAGTCATCGCACCTTAAGCATATTCAACTAGAGAAGTCTCTAAGCTACCTTCTAAACCACATAGGTATTATAGCTTACAACTGATTTAGCCTCTGAGTCAATCTTTGAGTTTGGTAAATTCCAAAGATTGTCCAATAAACATCTTCTAAACTAATCTCTAAGTTAAATCATTCATGAAGTTCTTAAACTGGAAAGCTTCTAAGTTATCTCCTAAGCTATATCAGAATTAAGGTTTTAACAGGATTATCCTCTGAATCATTCTCTGAGTTTGATAACTACTCAAGATTTCCTACGAATTACCTTCTGAAACAACTTTTGAGTACTCATACTTATATTTTTTCATTTTAAGTACTCTTTAAGGCACCTTTTGAATTGATTGTGTAGTTTACTCACACTTATATATTTTCCTAATAGAATTTTCACTTAATGAACCTCAGAGTTATCATATGGCCCTACTTACGCCTTTCATAACCATTAAATTTGTACATTCCTTTCCTAAAAAACTAACTATCGGAAACATACTAACAGTATATTCAACACCAAAACACCCAACTATTTCACTACAGCTTTATTTATCCCTCTTAACAACACTTATTCATAAGAGTACATATTGTGAAACTTAACCATATAAATCACATGCTCCCAAAGTTCACAACTCATATTTGTAAACTTCAATCCAGCAGCTCCAACATACAATAAATACTACAATAATCACCCAAACTTAGAATTTAAGTGGGGTCCTAGGAAAATTATATTAGTATTTACTAAAACACCATTTTTAATCATAATTTAGGGCTCAAAAATTCATAAAAATTATAAAAAAATAATTTTGTGAAAAATTTTTTCATAGTATTTTAGTATAAATATAGGAAAGTTATAGAAAAATTTCGAAATTGAAACTATATCATTAGACTTATTTATTTCAATATAAAAAATTGTTCGATTTTGTTGATTTCTTAAGGACGTATGCTATAGCTACCAAACATGTACACAATATTATTTTTTTGTAGATTCTACACATGAAAATATGTTGGAATAAATTTTTTCAATATTTTCTGGATAATTTTTATATTTTTAATAATTTTTGAAATATCGGATATAAAAAGGACATTTACCGGATTCTTGAGCTCCAGCCACCAGTGGTAGCTCTACTCTTGTAGGAATGGTTTTGATTGATGCTTGTTGTGAGTTGAGAAATGTATGGAAGAAGATGTTGATCTACTTACTATGAAGGAGAAGGAAAGGAGAGGAAGTTAGAATATGCTCGAACGAGTAGGCAGTAGTTATTGCTTCTTATGGTGGCGGCCTTTGGTTTCTAGCAACTCCCAAGGTTCATGAATGCTCCTAAGCTCATATTACACCCAATTTTGCATATTTTTTCTAAATTAAACTTTTTAATTTCCAAAACCAACTCTATTTTTCTTAAATTCCTCATATGTATGAATTTTGGAGTGTTTCTAGAAATTTTCAAAGCTTAAAATTGGTTAAAATGAAGTTTTCTGTCTCTCTCTTCAACTTTATCACCTTAAATACTAATTGTATTTGCATTCCAAATCCACCTAATTGCGTTACACCTGGTTCTTAAATTCCACATGCCCCATTCTACTTAATCCAATTGCCTTAAGTATTTTTTATTAATTTCTATGAGTTTATTTAGCTTACTTTAGCTTCAAATGTTATCATTTAGGTATTTTAACTAATTATGGATCCACATATATATATATACGTAATAATTACGCATGACATATATAGGTATATTCTACATGTTATTTTATGTCTCACAATAATTTTATTATATATATGATTTATCTCTAAAAGTCTATAAACTAACAGAACGTATTCTATGCATTTATGATAAATAATACGTATTTAGTTAAAATGCATGTTGAGGTATATTATTATTATTATTATCCTATTTTCAAAATTTGAGCCCATAAGTATCTTCATTAATGTTTTGAATATACTAGTAAATTTTTATATCATCTAGGTTAGTTTCAATAACATCCTAAATTACTCACTTAAACAATTACATGAAATTACGGGACTCACATAGAAATCATACAATGATCCATGAAATTCCTATTGATGATGTAAAGAGCTCATGGTTGTCCTTATTTGATATTTGAAAATAGTAATATATCGACATTAAGCTGTTTGTGAGTAGGGACTGGGGTAAAGGATCGATTTCAAATATAGGGCAAAAAAATTAGTTAGACAAGTAGTTTATCTACTCTTAGCAGCACCCTCTATTGATGGTGTGCCATATAGAAACCAAACCAAAAATTGAATTTCATTTGCATTCCTTGTAGTTCATAGTTCGACCTTCAAGTTAGGTTCATATTTTGATTCAGTTAATGAGAACTAAACTGTAACATCACTTTTAGTATGCAAAATGAGCTACAATAGAATCGGGATTCTAACTTCCATTTTCATTCCCCATGTTTAGAAGTATATTTTGACGTTGGAATTGTGATTCCATAAAATAGATGATTCCGACTTTAAGGGAAATTCAAATCGATGATTTTAGTTTTGAGGAAAATTTTGATTCTACTTTTGAGAAGATGGAATCACAATTCTATACCCATTTTATTCATTATGATTAATTAAAGTTATTTTTCTAATCTTCAAAGAAATTATAGCATACAATAATTAAGGCATTTTCTATAAATAATTTTATTTGAGGATTTAATGTCATTTCATTCTATTTCATTTTGTGGCCATCTCTAAATAAAGGAAATAATTTATTGCTATATACCTTATTCCAATCCAATTCATTCCATTCAATTCATTTTTTTATACCAAACATAATATAATATTCTTGATGGTTCATTTGGCTTAGTGACATTGGCAATTAGAAAACAAAATACAACTATCTATCCTGCACTATCCAGCAAAGTTCAAAATCAAATTTTATGCCTTTGTGAAGAAGCTTATAACTTGCAACCTTTTGATTCCATACCTTTGATATTCGTTTCCAACCATATGTTTCTAAGGTTTTAGCTTTCAATCAATACCTCTGATTTCGGGTGACAATTTTTATCTTAGGTTTTGATTCCATTTTCATTCTATTTGAATTTTTTTAATTGTTGAGTTATTAGTTATCTTAGAGTCTCATTGATAGTCAAATATTTCTTTTACAATTTTAGGGAAGTGGAGATTTGATTTGGTTGTATTTTTAATATTTAGAGTTAGAGTCCATAAGAATAATTTTGTAAGATATCAATCATTATTTAGTCATGGACAAGATACTATAGCACTCATCGGTTGGAAATCGAAAGATAGACCAAGGCTAAAGATAAAAGTTGTTGATTAGCATGGAAAGAAGTTTCTTGTTGATTCAAGCTTGCAGTTAATTCTAATTTCAAGAAGTTTGCTTTAGCACATTTTTTTATTTTTGGATATTCATTTATCATTTCATATATTTTATTTCCTTATTGGTACCTTAAAGATATCCAAATTTTTAGAAATAAGGAAATTAGATTTTATTTCCAGTAAAAAGAAATTAGATTTTATTAGACATTAAATATAAAGTAGTTTTATTTAGGATAACGATAGGATAATAGGAAATTTTATTTTTATATCAATATATTTTTTTCATGTATTTTCCATAATTAATAGTTTCTTTCTTACTTATAAGTAGGCTATGAATATGATTGAATATTATGAATTATTGAAAAATTTATTTCTACAAATATTATAACACTACACACTGCATCACTCAGGAAACTATGCCTGCCATCGCTTATAATACGCAGATTATTATAGCTTAAAGTTGAAAACTTTTGAATCACATTTGTTGAGATGATAGCGATCATGTTTTCTTTAAACCCAATTGTAGACTACCATTAAACTACTCTTTGTGAAAGAACATAGAGTACAGATTTAAAAGTAGCAATAATCATCAGAAAGCTCAATGAAATCCTCCGAAATTCTAAGCTAATTAAAAAGAAAACCTACTGAACCAAAACTAGAAGATTGGTAAAGAGCAACCATGTATCGGATAAAAACAGTCCGTAATGATACCATGTCAACAAGGGCTTCTGAACTTGCTGCGGTGGAGAAGTTAGATTTAGGTTTTGATGATGTCAAAGGGCAGAGATGTAGTTTTGGTAAGGTAACAAAGACGATTCTGGAGTATAAATATAACAAGGTTTAATTTCTGATGTCGTCATGCCTAGGGTGGATGATCGAGCAAAAGATGAATGGGCCATGGGCCGTAATGAATTTTCTTTTGGGCCAGGCCATAATGAAGTTAACTAAACCTAAACCACATGTGAAAGTCCTGGAATTGGAAGCAGTGATGACTGGTGAGCCATTTCAACATCATATGTACGAAAATACGACATCAGTAGTAATAAATAACCTCAAAAATATCATATACAGAAATAAAAAAAAAAAATATTTCCATCTCCCAAGGGTTTCTTGCATTCGAGCACTTGAATTCACCAATTTCCTTGTGATTCTTCATTTTACAAAGGAATTTGGTTAGTATACACGTTACATGAAATATGGAGTATAACTATCACTTCACGTATTCGAATCCATTTAGTAGTTACACAACATATGTACCTTCATGTAGCATATATTATCTATTGATTTCTTTTTTTACCCACATTATCACATATTTAAATATAATTGATAGTTATATATCATACACTATCCATTGAATTTTTTTCTATTTTATAATAGTAAAAATTCCATTGAATTGTAATTTGGCCAATCAAACTTAGAAATAAGTCTATAAGATATATATGTATATATATAGCATTGTTTTCCCTACTAGATTAGCATATCTAAAGGTTGCCTCAAAATCTGGGACGTAGACTCATTTGAAATTTACTGAATCAGCTTCGTAATCATATTTGAGATGCTTTTGATAAATGATTAAAACACTTTTGGTACAATTTTTTTTAAGAAATTATATACAATATGTCAAGGATTTTATAACCTAGTGATATTCCTATTGATTTCTCATTGAGATAGACTAGCATTGCAATCTCCTATCCCCATAGTTAGTTAAAAAAAAAAAACATTATATGCAATATATTGTCGACTTGGGAATAAAATATGGTTTTTACTTGTAAATTGATAAATAGCTTTTAAGTAGATGACAAATGGCATTACTGCCTTCCTAGACCTATCATTTTCATGTAAATTCTAATTAGTAGTCTTAAACACCTCAAATATGAGAAAATTTTTAGTGATATTAATATATCATATGAATTGATAAGTGACATATAAATATTAATGAAATTTTGATATGTAAAAATGTAATTAGTCAAAATATACATTTCTTTATATTCAAATATTTAAATATTATTGATATTTACGCATTATTAATCGATTGGCATAACTATTTTTGCTTTCTAAAATAAAGTGGAACTTGGATAAGAACTCGAAACATTCCTGTGACCACTAAAAAATGACCAAATTACCCCTACTTACTCAGGTTTCATGAAAACAATAGCAGTGCTAACTAAATTCATAATAAAATTTCGTAAATCGATAGAAAAATATAAATATCATAACTAGAGATGTTCTGCAATTTTAAAAGTTGGGCCAATGTTTTTGAAAATATATTGTTGCCCCAAAACTTCTGTAAATTACCAAAATATTCGATAATCTAAGACACATATCACAATTGGGCAAATTGCATGTAGGATGAAACATAGCAAGCATATTTTCCAAAATTTATCTGAAATAATTTACGAAAATTCTCAAAATCAAAATTTCAAAATATTAAGCTTCATGATAATGAAATTTAAAGTGTTATTTTAGCTGTACATAAGTTTTGAAGTCAAAAGAACAAATTTCAGCCGATCAATTTGGGAAATTGGGTTTTAGTAAATTTGTAGTCAAACTAGGTTTTTTTTTTCTTAATTTTTTTATGTGGAAATTTGTGAGAATTTAACGGCCAAATGCAAAACTGAGTTGGTAGATATGAAATCGGATATGAAGTATACTTACTTATAAAATTTGGTGATTTTTGAGGTCTGGTTTGGTAGAGAACCGGTGCAAAACTGAAGCTATCATGCAAAAGTGGCTAATCGCTCAAGATGAACAATGTACGTCCAGTTTACAGATGTTTTTTTGCTGATCTTTTGGTGAGTTTATTTACAAATGATGATTTTTGTAATCGTTAATCCAGGGCAGTGACTATTCAGGTGTCACTTTTGCCTTATTTTATTGATTGTTAGGGTTAGGTATCGATTTTAAGTACATCAATTTTGTAATTCCAGGATATTTTAGGTTTAATCACTAAACTTATCTCTCTTAGGTATCGATTTTAAGTACATCAATTTTATAATTCCAAGATATTTTGGGTTTAACCACTAAGTTTATCTATTCTTTTCCAATTTTCTATTACTTTCTATTCTCACTCCACTGGAAATAGTTTTTTGATAATGATTTTTTTTTTTTTGGATAATATCTATTGGGAATAGTTGTTACTTAAGATTTTTTATTCCCTTTATAATAGAGATAAAAGGTTCGATTAGTGTGACCATTGTGTGCTTTTTAGCACTGCAATTAAATCATTTGTTATTTCCTAAAATAATCAAATCAACTGGTATTTTTAGTTATATTCTCAACTTAATACTGCATTTAATATATGAAGTAAAATTCAAATAATGTCACGTATGGTATGCAAGAATGGATTACAGTGAATTCCATTCTTTCTCACGATTCTATGGAATCATCAATTCTGCCTTAAGGGAATGGAATCATGATTCTATTTTATCTTCATTAATTGTATTGATTTAAAATTACTTATTTAACATTTGTATAAATTATGAAATAAAATAATTAACAATATTTTAAACAATTAATACTAGTTATGTATTTAATCTTGCTCCATCCTATGGTTTTTTCTAAAAATAGAAAATGGTTTATCATTTTGATCATCATTCCATTCAACCCATTCTATTTCGAATACTATATACCAAATGTGACATAAGTCCTTTATACAATAAAAATTTACATAAAGCAAACAGTGAAATCGAAATTTCCAATGTAGCTATTCCTAAGGCATAACTGTTTCATTACCCATCTATTCAATTCCATAAAGGGGCTATAAATTCTTATCTTTGAAATTAAATATTATAGGTAGATGATTTTGTCTATGTAGAGAGCTAAATCTAATTTATAGATTTCAAGCCCAATAACGAAATAGATTTGACTCTTTAGGCTAGAGTAATAGAGTTTTAAAAGTCAAGTTCATAAAAATTTGGGATAATTAAGGAAGATTTGGTATGGTAGGTTTGAAGTAGGACTTGTTGAATCGGTCCACCTGATCTAACATTTCTTGGTTTAACTCATATTAATAAAATATAAAACCCTTTATTTGAGCATAAATCCATGGAAAAAGCCCACACAATATCCATACATAAAAGGCTTTAATCTTAGCTATTGATCAATGTTATAAACCAACGAATCGAAGCTACCTATCATCTTCTATAAATATTTCCTTCATTTCCTCATTTGATAGAAGATAAATTCTCACTAACACCATTACTTTGCTGGAATTATGTCTCAAAAATCAAATACTTGAACACCATAAAAACATTACTGCATTTTCCATTAAATGTGGAGTTTGATACTATCGCGTTTCTCCACTTATCACTTAATGCATTAGAGTCTACTAAGACTACTTACTTCTCCTCCTCCTTATCATAATCTACTTGATTACCCCATACATGCAACTTAAGTCATTTCCTTAATCACATATAGCATGATCCATACGCACGTAACCTCTTTTGATATTGAACCCTATACATTTCTTAGCAATGCCATTAGGAAGGGAAGAATTGACACTTACACAATTGTACCTCCATAGAAAAAATAAAAAACTATTAGCTAAACTACCATATCACATAGCACTATAACTTTAGTGTAATATAGGAATGCTTCTTTATGCTACATGAAACTATAGGTGGTACAAGAGATTACATGGATTGTAAGCTAAGATGGCATACACATTGAAATGAGTTCTCAAGGTCAAATCTATGAAGGATGAAGACATTACAAACACTAACATCATTGTAGCTTTCCTAAAGAACTTTGTTATGAATAAAGGCATATTTGGATATAGGCCTCAAGATTAGCTCAGTCTAAGACTATACTTAATTTTATGTGATCAACATATCAATATCGAATCATCTGGTTATTTGAAGAAAATGATTACATGACCAAGATCTGATGCCCTTGACAGGGCATTAGCACGTAAAGAGTCATTGGAATGGAATACTATTCTTACAACAAAGGGATTAGTTTTTTGAAACTATAGTTCTGTGATATAATTGACGCTTACTAAAGGCAACTAGACCCCTTAATTGTTTGAAAAGAAAAGAAATTACAAATATAAGACATAGTCTATACATCATTGTTGGCTAATAAGAGCTTGACTCCTAAGCACATGATGATGAACTTGGTTTATAGGTACAGTTTGGTATGAGCGCTATCTCCTAAGCGCAAATAAGCTACGGCAATCTTACATACTTATTATGTTGCCTAATTGATTTGAACATTTCTTGCCTTCAATTAGTTGATACAATCCCATTGATAAGCAAATTAATATATTGGCACTTTAATCTAGGTGATACCTTGGTAAGCCATATTATACAGTCAAGTAGTAGGAAATACCCCATTGACTAATGAGAAAGAATTATTGATTCTAGGTAATTAGTGCCACTATCGTAACATATGCACGATTGAATACTTCTTGAAAGGGATCTTTTATATATTATCATTTGCAAGCAAAAATTCTTACCGCAATATGAGATGACATGTAAGACTCCCTTAGGTTACTAAGTCTAAATAGTCTCATAATTATGCCTATTCTATAAGAGATCCCTTATATTAAAAAGTCTAAGCAGTCTTAAAGTTATGCTAATTCATAAATTTCAAGTTCATGCTATTTAACATTAGTGTAACTAGGTTGAGTCTCTACTCCTTGTCGTATGGTGTCATTTTAAAAATGAAAAGAGAGAGATAACAAAGTAATCTTACTGCTTCTCATTAAATAACATCGCTACTTAGTTGATGTATTGCTCCTAAGCGTGTGAATTCTTCAAAAATAAAGTATGCTTTGACTCAAGAAAATGCTTTTTTTAGCAATTATTATCCTTTGTCATATTACTATTAATAAATGTTTCTTGCAGTTTATCAAGACTTTATAGGTTGCTAAGGGGACCAAAGCAATCCTGTTATGTTACTTTCCATTAAACTATTGCTAAGTGAAGAGCTATCTCAAGACCTAAGCATACGATGACAAAACATCTTCATAGAAAGTAAGTGGAAGCACTAAGGAAATAGGAGAACACAAAGGTCAATAAATGGATTTCATTACTATTGATTCTCCATATTCAATCACAATTTATGTTTACAAGAAGATAGAGTTATGATTGTGTGATCAAGAAAATTACAATGGACAGCTTAAGATAGCATCCATTAGTATAAGTGGTCAATTACAAGTGTACATAATTACTCCTATGTAAACGAAATGTCACCATAAAATTAAATCAATATGATCCATCAAAGCTATTACTGCTCATAAAGATCAAAGGACTACAGCACAACACTAGATTTCTAATAATGCTATAAAGAAAAGAGGAACACTGGTGCTTGTTGGTCTGCTCCATTGCTATGTATTAAAAATTAGGAAAGGAAAGTCATAGATGGATATGATGTCTAAGGAAGCTATCTTGTACGATTATCGTCACTTATGCCATCTATTTCATATAACACTTCTTGTGCACAATGCTCGATTAGATCTTGAATGCATGAGGCTTGCTTTATGGGAAACACTTAATGCGTATGTGTAGGCGAGACTTGATTCACGTGTGCTCGCTATGCCTCATGCGCGAGTACTCATGATGCTTTGAACGTGCCTGCATGCTTGGAAAGTGTTGGAAAACATGGTCCTTATATAACGAACACCTTAACATAGTCTTCATTACGTGTTATTGGTTTTGAAAAGTAAAAGCACCAACCAAGTTTGTCTCTATCACTTGGGAGAGGAAAGGGAGATGGAACTTGATTAGATTATAATGGCCTAATCACCTAGTGTTGTACTTTTAGCAAAAACATGAATGAAGAATATATAAATGATGGCTAAAGCACAAAAGGTTTAACGAGATGACTATAATTATATTTTGGAAAGCAAGCTACAATTCACCAAGTTAAAGGAAATTGAAATGCTTGAAAGGAATTTGTCATCCTTGCATTATGGTGAATTTAAAGATCAGCATTTTTTGGTAATGGACTTCACGCATCGGACCGTGGAAGCCAGAACATGTTCCAATTGCATGGTCTTTAATTCCATGGTCATCACATCCTCTCATATTGGGGAAGTCATTTATGTGGCCTTCGGTAACATCACATTCCATCATTACGAGGAGAATAAAAAAAGAAAAGTAACGTCTATCATGGGTTCACGGTATAGAAAATATGATTTTCAAATTCACCTCTCCACACAAATGTGTATAAAAACATAACACTTTAGCTCTTTAAACAACACTCTTTACTTCAGAGATAAGATGACACAAATATTACATGTGGTTGGATTTCTTTTATAGATTTTTGTTGCAACTCCATTCGTCAATTGGATCTCTCACTCCCTTGTTCTCTAATTTTTCATAGGCTTGTTATTATTTTCTTCATTACCCTGTCTCAAACACAGGATTCATATATAAAAGCTCACTCAATATTGTCCAGAAAGTCTTCGTGGTACAAAAGGATACAACATACTAGACACGTATTTCTCTGCAATTCCTCCCTTTACTTTATCTGTGTTGACAATTTCTAGCATTATATGTAAAGTAAACCAGTTTCATTATTATTATTATTATTTTTTTTTTTTTTTATCCCTTGAAAATGTAGTGAACAAAAGACACAGTTCTACCTCATAACATCCGCCCAATATCAATGTAGTTCAAACACAATAAAATTTCAACAAGATTTCAACTTCCATCCATTTCGTTGCAAAGCCCTCTCTCACTCATTCGATATAAAAGCCCTACCTTCACGCAAACACAGACTTGTGTCTCTTTCTCTTAGCCTCGTCCATTCCGCCCATCTTTCTCGCTGTCTCTCTCTCTCTCTCTCTGACTTCGAGGAGTTGGCCACTTTACACAAAATAATTCTCCTTCACTGTCAACTTCGAACGAAAGAAAAAGTGAAAACTCTTCTCATTTCTTTACACATATTGAGGACAGATGCTAGGAAATAATTAAACCATTGATAATGGTTTCTTTACAAGGATCCAATTTACTCCTTGAGAATGGAATTAACGTGTGTTTGCAGTGTAAGGATATAGGAGTTCTGCCGTACATCTTTTCTTATAACTTCTTGCTTAATTGTTATTCGATTCTCGAGGATGTTCGGGTTGGTGAATGCATTCATGGGGAGGTTATTGTTAATGAATTTGGCAGTTTTGATGCGATAGGTATTAGTTTGGTAGAGTTCTATGCTGGAATTAAAAGGATGGAGGAAGCGAAGAAGGTGTTTGATGAAATCTCCAAGAGAGATTCGCCTGTTGGGAACTTGATGGTTTGTGAGTTTTATAGAGTTGCCATGCAGGCTTGGTAGGTAAAGTCAGAGAAGTGTTTGCTTCTATCGTTGCTAATTACTAGATGGAGCTGAAGCTTAAGCACTATGGATGGACCGTAAAGGGTATACGAGAGAGGCTTTTGAGCTGCTGAAAAATATGAAAATTAAATTAAATGTTGCATTATGGGGTTCGTTGCTCAGTGCTTGCTGAACCCATGGTGATGTGGAATTTGCAAAACTAGCAATCGAAGAGCTCATCAAGCTTGAACCTAGGAATTCTCGTAATTACATATTCTTATCGAATTGGTATGTTGAATCTGGGAGATGGGATGAATTTGAGAAAATTGGAAGTTTGATGATAGTAAACACTGTGCAATTAGATGACAAGGCTAAAATTCATACAGATAGTAAACTTTCTGATTTTTTTTCCAATGAAGTAAAAGGGGAAATGAAATTCGTCTGTACAAACAATGCATCAATGAGGACATCAAGAAAGTATTCAGCAATTCTTTGTGTCGGCTGCCAACAATTCAATTGCTACTTTCTGAACGCATCATAATGGCCTTCACAATTGTGAATTGCCTACGAGGTTGCAGTTGGGGCAGATAATCAGGAATTCAATATTTGATGGGCTGTGTATAAAGACAGTAAGCTAAAGATAATTATTGTCCGAAGGAAATGAGATTATTATTGTGGGCTTAAGCAAGCAAGTGCAAAGTAAAAAAAAATACACGCACACATTTCAGGATAAAAGGATTGTTCGGGGTTTCAGAAGTGTGTGTTTTAATGGAAACGTCAAAATTCATGGTTTCTAAGAAGTTACAGGTTCATAGCTACTCAAGCCAAAAGCACAAAAGCATAGCTATTAGACAGTAACACAAGTAACCAAGCAGATAAACGAGAAGAAGCTCATCAGGCATTCTATATTTTCAAAAGAGGATTGACTCAAAGCTTTGTTTTCTACATTACAGATGCGCTCTCCATAGTAATTCTAGAGCTTGAGTTTGAAAAGAGAGAAGCTAGCAAGCAGACCATGGCGATCATCAAGATCTAAACCAATACTTCAGAAATAAACAGCCATGCGATCAAGGTTCAAACAAATCTATACACAATTCATGGAAAAGACAGTTTAGAAGGATATATTGATGACTGCTGAAAAAAAAAAAATATATTTAAGAAAGATGAGAAAGGAGATGCTTTACTTTCTCTCTAATGTTGGAAAATTTCTTTGCTGGTCTTCCTCAAACTCGATTTTGTTGTTGGCCCTCTTCAAGCCCTTTAGCAAGAACTTCTAATTCGAGCAGTATAGGAGCTTAACCGAGTCTATTGAAAAGCTGGTAAGGAAAAGGAAAGAGAAGAAGAACAAGATGAGTTACAAAGAAAATAATAGTAGAGTAAAAGCACAAAAGGCTAGAAATATGGATTTAAAAAAAAAAAAAAAGAGAGAGAGAGAGAGAGAGGGAGAACATTGAAGGACAGAAAACATACATCATTCACTAGATGCACAATCAAGTTTTATCACCAAGGTAACAAACAGTGCAATGTAATTATGAAGGCTCCAACAACAGTTGCTAGTCCTATGACAACTCCACAGGTTCTTCAAGGTTATGATTTTCTTCACCACTTCATGGTCTTTTAATGGTTTCAAGCTTCAATCTCCTCCAGCCCCTTTGATAGTCTTCGTCTTTTATATGGATTGTTGTAAAAGTTGCTAATTCTTCAATTACTACGGGTTCTTCTTTACCATGTTTGATTTCAACTCGAGTCTGCTTTTGATGACTATCACTTCAATGGAGTACCACTGATTTCTTCATTATGGTCTTGATGGTTTTCAAATAATCTTCAAGACCGTTAGCCACAACTTCAAACGACTTTGATGGCAAACATTGTTCAGTAGTTGTTGTGTGTGAATGGTACTAGTGAGTTTAAAAAATAATAATAATGAAGAATGAGAAGGAAGTAATGAAGCGAGAAAAAAAATTGAAGGAGAATGTGTATGGGGTAGAAGAAAGTTAAATCGAAGAAAAAGGGTATGTGCTGAATGTAATAAATATCAAAGACAAAACGAAGTATTTAAGTATTTGTGAATAGGAAATTAATAATGAGTAATACGAAAAAGAAAGAATTGCATCAACAGTGAGAGCTAGAATCTATGTATCAAGGAAAAAAAACAAAGAAGCAAGGGAAGTGAATAAAAGAAGGAAGACTTGATGTGTATTCTAGAGGAAGTATAAAAAAACCTGGGAATAAATATGAAAGCGGTTATCCAGTGGAAAGAAAAAGGATGTGAATGAAAATGGTAAGAGGGTCTATTTGTCTGTTACGAAGCGAAAAGAAAGAAAAGGAAAGTATTTAGGAGACAAGGATTCTGAACTTATAAAAAGATCGGTTTATGAAGGCTTGGAAACGTAATGATAAGGATACATGTTAAGGGATGTATCATAGCCGAATGAAGATTTTGTGAATGGATAAAGATCTGATCATATGCTGTTATCAGGGTAGGTCGGTCCCAAAGTGGGGAGCATTTAAAACTGTATAGCATCTTCGTACAATAAAAGGACAAATCCATGGTATTCGTAGAAGGCAAATCAGAACAAAAATTGTTTCGTCGTATCCTGTACACCAAGGAGAAGATGACACTTGCACATGTGTTTGTACCACAAGGATATTCCCATTATAAAATCACAGTAGTTATCCTTGTGGAATTGTGACACCTTCATTTAGGCCAGCATACAAAATTGATTGCACTATATTATGCCTCACACTACATGATATCATAAAGAAAAGCCATTTTATGTAGCTGGCCAGGTATCAATTTACTTACACGTTAGTTGCTCCGGTAATTATTATTATTATTATTATTTTTTATGAGGAAGAGAAAACACATGTCATAGTGGTATAAAAAAAAAAATGGTGAGATATTACCATAGCTATTCGCAAGCGTGATGGTGATTGTACAATAAATAATTTCCAAATTTGATGTGTATCAAGATGTCATTCAAGAGAGTTGAATTAAGGAGTAGAAATGGGCGCACTTGGGGAGGTGTTTGCTATGTCTCAAGCACTTTAGACTTAGAAAAGGCCGAATTATATTTAATGGTCTAGTAAAAAAAAACAAAAAAAAAAAAAAGAAAGAAAAAGAAGAAAAACACAATTCATCCGAACAATTAAAACAGCCACCTGTCCGAGTTTACAAGGATGTTCAGGAAAATGAAGCTATCATGTATTTAGTCTAAAGTTCGACAATTACGCTATAAGTCGATGATAAAATCATAGATCTGGATTAAGATCAAGTCATGGTTTAAAGCAAAGCATTTTCCATATCCATTGAAGATGGGCTTAACTGGTTGAAGAACTTCGATGTCAAAACTAACAAACAGGGACAATTCGTGAGATGAAGAATTGTTATAAACCGGCTATCGAAGGCAAATTAGCTCATGCAATCTACCAAAGAGAATGTATCGTGCGTACAGTGTTGGATGCAATATAATTTTTATTATCTAGTAAGATAGGCACTTGGTGTTGCGAGTTTTCTATGCTAAAGGATTTAGTCGTCCTGCAATGCTGGAGACTAGCTCCCATATTACACATTATCAAGAAAAATGAAATGGCACAAGAAGCAATGTTTTCGGTATGAACAATTATACTCTAGATAACTGAAGGATGTTTGTGTATAGTATGGAAGAGACTTAACAACTTATGGGGGGAGTTCGAGGACTAATTTTGTAGAATGAATGACTCACAAAAGCTATGTAGAGAAGGTGAGCCATCTAAAATAAAGGGATTGGTTATTGAAGGAATCCTATCAACATATCACTTTGAAGGCAATATATTTTCTCATTTAGTTAAGGCAATACGTGCAATTGGATAGTGTTGCAAACTTGTACAATAAGAAGGTTCTTAAGTTATTTTTGTGGCATCGGCACAAGGCTTTGCTTTATGAGTTATCAAGGAAACAAAAATTGTTAGATATGTATAGACATGTCGATAGCAATGCAGCTGTTCCATAGCACATATGCCAGGCAGTGGATTAGCCTTTTAATGGGCTTATTCGATGTCTAAACCCCTTCAACTCTATCTGAAGGACTTTGGCTAGGAGGCAAAATGTAAAGAGCTAAATCTAATTTATGGATATCGAGCCTAACAATAAAATGAATTTGACTATTTGAGCTAAAGTGATAGGGTTTAGAGAGTTAAGTCCATAAAAAGTCATGATAATCAAAGGAGAGTTGACATAGTAAGCTTGAAGTAGAGCCCGTTGAATTGGTCCACCCGATCTGACCATTCTTGGTTTGACTTATATTAATAAAATATAAAGCCCTTTATTTAGACCTAAACTTATGGAAAAAGCTCATCTGATACTCGTACATGAAAGACTTCAATCTTAGCCATTGATCAACATTATGATTCAATGAATCAAATTTACCTACCATCCTTTATAAAATACCTTCCTTATTTCCTCATTTGAGAGAAGACAAATTCCCACTAATACCATTACTCTACTAAAATCATGTCTCATAAATCAAAAACTCGAACACTATAAAAACACTACCTCAATTGTTATTAATTGTGGAGTTCAATGCCATCGCGCTCTTTCACTTGTCATCTATTATGTTAGAGCCTATCAAGATTGTCTACTCCTCTACCTGTTACCTAGTGTTTTAGAGTCTACCAAGACTATCTACTCCTCCTCTTTATCTTAACCTACTTAATCATCCCATATGTATAAGTTAAGTCATTTTCTTAGTCACGTGTAGCGCAATCTGACATGCAGCATGTACACGACCTCTTTCGATACTGAACCCCACATAGTCTAATTTTGGATATTTTCTTTAAAGGTTAGTTTGAATTAATGGAAATTTCATAACTCCAAAATTTAATATGAATGCCTTAAATGTAACTTTCTAGAGTTTTTTTTTTTTTTTTTTCCGTCGTAGACAGGTAACTATATATTTATGGAAATATAGTTTAAGTACAAGTACTAGTGATACTTGAGCTAGTATAACGTTAATAAAAGTTGGAGGTAGTATAACGTTAATAAAAGTTGGAAATAACATTTGAAACATGCCCTAAAGCGATGATTGATAGAAGACTAATCTTGTTTGTACCCTAGTTCACTCCTTAGCAAGCACATAAACAACTTCATTATATTCTCTACTGATGTGTTAGTACTTCACCATCTCAAACCTTTAGCTAAATTCCCTGCATAAAGCAACAACATTAGAAACATGATTATCATTAGAGTTGGCATTTTTTATTATTTGAATGGTTATGTTAAGGAGTTCTCCAAGGTTAGGTCAAGAGTTGTAGCAATTGCCTAAAGTTTAACTTCCAAGGGTGAGGCATGGGCAATTTGTTGTGCAAATCCAGGAACCACTTAGGCTTCTAAATTTAACATTATTCCCCTAATACCAGCCTTTGAAAGTTGTTATGTAACCGATGCATTCGTAAAGATGTCTGTCAGGTTATTATAATCTCCGAAAGACAAGGTGATCTTTCAACATTGTTGCAAACATCTAAGGAGATCCCTTCTATCTTGTATAAATTGTCGTTTTATAACTTAGAAGTCTGTTGCTATAATTTTTGCCCTTGCTATGCACTTAGATAGGTTGTTACCGTCTCCAACCGCAACGATTATATCATTTCTATGCTTCTATAGAGTCTGCATACAAAAGCAAACTTAATCCCCCAAGGAAGTGTATTTTTATGTATTAACAATCTAGTTTTCCCTACTTTAAAATTTTCTTTCACTCAATCTAGAAAAGGTTTTGCAAAAAATGTAAGAAATGGTCACTTTCCCAAACAAAATTCCAAAAAAGCTGAATATGAGTGCAATCTTTAAGGACATGTTCAACTATTTCTAATGTTGGTTACATATCAGGCACATTTCAAAAGTGTGAATTCCTCTATGATTAAAGGCCAATTTTTTGATAAAGAATTGTGAATGGATCTCCATATGAAGAATTTGATCTTTGGAACAGGGAGTGTCCATATCCATTTCCAATCACCTTGTCTTTGTGCATAGTTTTGGTTGTCCAACAGGAGTTTCTATACTTCTTTTATAAGGAATCTGCCACTCACCAATGGTTTCCATATGATCTCCTTGGCTTTTGTAGATTCTTCATTCAAAAGGATATTCCCCAGTTTACACCAAATAGAGTCAAAAATAGGAAAGCCAAGGAGATCTTCCTTCAATTGATTTAATCCATCCCATGTATCTTTCACTATTAATATATGATTGCTTCTCAATAAAGGTCTTATAAAGAAATTTATGGGATACCTTCATTTGCCCAGTTGTGGTGCTAAAAGAGGGTTGATTTCCCATGCCTTACAGTTCTCTTTACCCATGACACAATCCACTTTAGTTCACCATGTAATTTCTTTGCCAAGATCATAGCATTTCTTCCCAAATGATCTTTCTTATGGAGTTTGTACTTATTTACTGTAACCCTTGTCCAAAGTTTACTTGATAGAATTCCTTACCATGCCAGCTTTATCATTAATGCTTTGTTTCTTAGTCTTAAGCCATGGAGTCCTGAGCCTCCTACTTCTTTCTTTGCTTTTAGAAGCTCTCAACTTAACCAATGTACCTTGCTGTTTTGTTGTGATGAGCCCCACAAAAGATCTCTCAACATTCTTTCAATTGTGTTGACAGTTGAGGCTAATATTTAACTGTGCTTTCATCATAGAGGATATCAGAAGCTTTTGGCTTGCAAAGTTTAATAATTTGGCTTTCCATCCTATATGCTTGGCTCTTATGTTTCCTATTAGAAAATTCATGTTTGTAGATTTCATTCTACCATAATTTGTTCTTGGTAAGCCCAAATATTTTCCAAATTCCTCACTTTGCTTATTTCCCATTGTTACTTCAATATTTCCCCAGATCTCCTCCTTTACATTTTCAAAGAAAATTATTCTTAATTTAGATAGGTTTATTATTTTCTCAGATTGGTCCTGAAACTTCTGCACAGCAACCATCATTTCATTTGCATTATATGTAGTAGCCTCCCTTAGAAGAACTAGGTCATTTGCCAAAAATATATGGGAGAGTTGCAAAGATGAACCCTTATACTTGATTGCCTTCCATTTCTTAGTATCTACTTCTATTTGTATATCACGGCTTAATATTTCCATTATAATGATAAACAGGAAAGGAGATAGAGGATCTCCTTGCCATATTCCTCTACTAGATTTGAGAAAAGGAAGTTTTCCTTCATTTTAGATAAGGGAGAATTGTATACTAGAGAGGGCAAATCCTATTAGCTTGACTTTGTTGTTGGGAAAGTTAAGTTTAATAAGGGCTTGCCTGAGAAAGCTCCATTCCATTTGATTATAAGCTTTCTATAGATCTAGTTTCACTACCATCTATCCCTTGTTCCCTTTTTTCTTCTTACAAGAGTGTAATATTTCTTGTAATAGGATTATATTTTCTAATGCACTCCTTCATGGGATAAAACTCCCTTGCATTGGGCTAATGAGTAAATCAAACAAAGGCTTAAGACAAGTGGCAAAGATTGCCATAATGGCTTTATAAGTTGTGCACAAACTTATTGGCCTAAAATACTTATGCAAGTTTGCCCTTTGAAATTTTGGGATTAAGACCAATAAAGTTTTATTAATTTTAGGTGGAATTTTATTTTCTCTGAAAACTTAATCCACCACAGATTATCCTACAACATCACAAAACTTAGTAAAGAAAATGGCATATAACCCATCATCTCTAAGAGATTTGCATGGTCCTATATCCTTAAAGGCTTTTAAGGTCTCCTCTACTATAACTTTTTTAGCTAGCTCCATTTTAATCTCCTTTGAGATTCCATCTTTAGTGATAATATTGGTATCTACTTACTAACTTGTCTTCTCATGCTGGTTTGTAAACATTTTCCCATAAAATTTCGTTATCAACTATTAGAGAAGCTCATAGCTGTAAATCGAATTCCCACATTCATCAAATAGACCATGAATCCTTTGATTTTATGTCGTGACCCTAAGAAGGCCTAGTAGAATCGTCTAAAATTTTCATATTATGTGTGCACTTGTGATACGAAAACTGTCTTACAAGTTAGAGATTGTAAGACTCTAAATGATTAGTTACTAAAGTTTTTTATTTTTAATTTAATTAACTTACTATAAAATATAAGTAACTAGGGATATCTGATATTTTACAATCCACTAGAATCGTAAAAAATTAGTATCCCGTGCTAAGATAAGGTACAACAGAGATTGTAAGACTCTAAACGATTAGTCACTAAAGTTTTTAATTTTTAATTTTATTAACTTACTATAAAATATAAGTAACTATGGAATTCCGATATTCTACAATCCATCAGAACCATAGAGAATTGGTATCCCCTACCAAATGCTTAGGTAAAACAACTTAATAATTTATGAGAAATACTATATTATACATAATCTTATCTTATAAATATTTTCTACATCAATTGTTTCTATGCCAATTATACACATTTCCATCAACTCTACATTATTAAACTTATTTCCAATTTATATTCTACTATCAAGATTTTCCTTGACCCTTGCTTAAAGGAACCAACAAAAGGAACTATAGAGAAATGAGCAAAACATGACTCAGTGAGTTCGTTCCTCGCTACTACCTTTTAAGTAAGTTATCAAACATTATTAGTACCCATGCAATCTATCTACAAGCAAAATAAATGCATATGGAGTAAATGAAAGCAACACATCCATAGGAATTTAGAACTATGGAAGGTATAGATTTACATCGTTTATATGTCGATTTTTCCTCCGTACTTACCCGTATGGAGCACCTCATCTTAACCATATAAGGTTACTTAGGGGCAACATCCTACCAAACAATACTCAACTATTACTCTAGTTGAGAAATAGCAATCAATATAAGTAAACCCCAACTAGGGCTATTTATCAAACATATCAAAAGCCCCTCGAGTACATAGAGTTATCCTCTAGCTATCAACATATATCCAAAGCCTCAATAGCACAAATATGCAAGTACTATCGCAATCAATTGGAGATATTATGCTAGTTTTGCCTTAACGATAAAAATATTATTCATGGGCACTACGAGCCCTTATAGAAATCATACAAAATATATTTAAGATTGGAAAAATGTTTACTAAAAAGACTTTCTCAAAAATCTGCAAAGCTAGCACTTTACATCAGTATACTAATTGGGTCATAGACATGCGACGGATATAACTAATTATTTTAGTTGAATAGTTATATTTACTAATTTAAGAAAGTGATCGCATAGATGATAATACACAAAGCAATTAGTCATTCAATCATATAATTAATATCAACCAATAAGTAGCATATAAATAACAAACAACAAGCAAATAGTAGATCAAAAGAACTCCCTCACCTAGGTTAATACTCGCTCTTTTAGCCTTTAGAATTTCCATTTCTTAATAATTAGGTACCTAAAAGATAAATAAATCTAGAAGTATCAAAAAGTTGAATATTTGATGGAAGAACGGGAGATCCTTTTGAACAACCTGTTATAATAGGAAAGCCATATATCTTAAATTTAATTCATCAAGTTGATGATAAAATACACGAGCATTCCAATGGATATTATACACTTGTTACATAATAACCCCTTAGAGGAAGGGCTAAGCAAGGGGTGCAATGAGTAGGAGATATGGAGGGGGCTTTAGAGGGATTTGGTGTTGCTCATATTTTATGAGAAATGCTTACTTATAAATTAGATCATATTAGAGCTCGTTAAGAAGTACTTGGTACTACAATCGTTAGAGGAACAATACCTAAACTTAAGGATGCTCCAAAATCTTTTTGATTGCTCATTCGAGAACTATGACCTTTTGCTTTAGAACTGAATCATTTCCCTGTATTTGAGAAGAACTTTTAGATTAAGAGGAAGGAAGCTTAATCGAAATGAATCAAAATTTTTCTTCTATGATCGATCAATATAAACATCAACAACTCCTAATTGGATTAGTTTCCCTACAAGAAATAAGTGCTTAAGCCAATAAAATCCTCCCTAATGGAGAGATCGTTGGAGAGGTGAGAAAACCCTATACTTTTCATTACAAAACCAATAAAGCTAAAAAGGATGGATTATTTTCTGAAAGAATTTTTGGTCCTATAAAAAGTGGAATTTGTGCTTGTGGATATTATCGAGTAATCAGAGATGAAAAAGAAGACCCAAAATGTTGTGAACAATGCGAGGTCGAATTTGTGGATTCTAAAAAATGAAGATACCAAATGGGATACATCAAACTGGTACATCTAGTAACCCATATGTGGTATTTGAAATGTTTTCCTAGTTATATCGTGAACCTTTTAGATAAACCTCTTAAAGAATTAGAAGACTTAGTATATTGCGATGTGTGATTTGATCGAAATTCTAATTTCATAGATTCAAAATGAGAAACTATCATCCCATTCAATCGAATTAGGATGCCCCAAATCTGACATGTTTCTTGAAAGGAGTAAGATGAAGCTCAGAATTATGGATGTATAAAATATTCCAAAATAAAAGGAAAGGGGATTGGTCTATGGTCGATTTAGTACAAATAAATAGGACTTTTCAGTTGTACCTTTTATACTAATATTATATTTTCAACATATGACATTAACATTTATATACCATGATTATATCGTAATTTTAAAATACGATATAGATACAAATATATTAATATTACATCTTGAAGATAGAGTATTATTATTATATTTGTGTTATATTTTGAATATGCAATATTATTATAAATAATTATATCTTATTTTCAAGATGTAATAAAATATTGATATTTTAATAATATTTTTTATCTAATTTATATTTGTATAATATTTATTAATTTTAATGATAGATAGGTAAAGTTGTCGATATATGAAGCCCACATGTGAATATAGTTTGGATCGTGCAGGCTTTCATCCATGCAAGCCCATGTTGAATTCTCCAGGTTAGATGTTCAACAAGCACTTCTCAAATATCATCTGACTGTGTAGAAGAATCAAATACGGGTAATTATCTAGTGACCCGGTGTGCCAAAGCCTTCACAATGCTCTTCGCTTTCCGACTCGTATATATAAAATAAATAAATGCTTTGCTTGCGATCGTACGAAACTTGAAAGAGTGGCAGTACATTTGGTCATATCCCGCTTCATGCCACATGCAAGACACTTGAGTAAAATCTCGATATATATATATATAAGCACGTGCACTTACTAATTATAATATAGTGGACAAGAGTCAAAATGTCAATTTTACAGGGACTAGAGTATTAATATGCAAAATAAATAAAAATTAATGATATTGATAATGCATAAATTCAACATTCAATTATTGATTATCCTAAAACGATAAAGCACATATCAACCATATTCTAATTAATTAAATCGTAAAAATTCCTAAATTATACTAATATTTCTTTCGAAATTATTAATACCTAACCCTAGAATAATTACTTGAAATATCTTTCTAATTAAAAATCCTAAAATTGCATTAATGATTTATGAATTTTACTATTAAGTTTTACCTTAGTCTAAAGAAATCATTATAACGTATCTTTAGGTATATATTAATTCTTTCTAATTATGCTAGATCTATTTACATATATCATTTTTTGATGTTTACACATGAAATCAAGTATTGAATTAATATATTGGTAATATTAATTTAAAGCAATAAAAAAACGCGTAATTAGGTCGCAAATAATCATAATCATAAATTGAAAAGAAGACAATTAATTAATTACATAAAAAAAAACTAAGGTTCACAATAATTGAATACTAAAGAGAATTAATCTAATTGAGAAAATAAAAGTAAAAATGAAATACAAAGACTTATCCCTAAAACCCTACAATATAATGAATACTAATATTTATAAAGTTTTTATGATGTATTTATATAATATGAAATATTGAAATATGTCTCTCCATATCTTTAAAAAAAAAAAAAAAAATCTTCCAATCATCCCTGAAAGAGATACGCTGCACGGCAGGGAATGTTTTGAAAAACACGTAGCCGACTTATGGCCTTTGCTTGCAATTCATGCATGCAGGCTTCAATGGGATTCTTACCGCCTCGAATTTCGTCCAACACATCTTCGATATATGAGACGGTATGGTGCTTCAATCCAACGGAATTCGTATGGAACAAAAGACTTGAATCATTATGTATGATGATGGGCTTCGGATTAAATTGTCTGGACTGAACATGGCTTCAAATTTTCTAATGACGGCACTGTTGCACCGCGCTAGCAACTTGAATTTCCGAAATTCGCTGGACATGAATTTCAATGGTTTTTCGATTGCGTTGGACTTTGATTTCGGTGATACATGAGCTTTTGCAATTTGTTTGGATAGCTTATCGTGGTTTATTCTATATTTCAACATAACACTCACTATCATCCTGTTAAATGATTGTATAACTTTTTATTCTTTATTTTATTTTTAATATAACCAGGTATTATCATGTTAAATGATTACATAATTTTCTTATCATATTTATAATAAACCTATATAACTTTTAATATAATTCCATCAAATGATTGTATCGATATTTAAAAGTTCATAACTTTTCCAATTTAACTATAAATCAAGTAAAACTTGACTCATTTTGTTCCCTTTTTTCTCAATTATTCCATTAAAGCTTGAAAACAAAAATATTTTTTTAATTATGTATCAAATATCCACATCATACTCATAAAAATATCAAAAATATTAATAAAACTCTATTAATAAATATTCTTAATAAAACACTTTACAACCCTCTCATTTCTCTTTCTTTACTCGGTAGTCTGTCCTTTGTTCGTGTTTTTCCCGTGTTCGTTTCCGAGGTGGAAAAACGCATATGGAGTACTCGTCTTTCCTGGAAGTTCATTCGCAAAGATACCGTAAACAGGATCTTTTCTTTCCCTTTCTAGTGAACTTCGGCTTCAAGCTTCGGCCCTCATTTCCTTCATTTTCTATTCATTACTTCCCTTATTTGATTAGTTTTGTAAATTAAGAGTCAACAGTTGCTTCTTCTGCCACAATTCTATATTTAATCAAAATCTACAACTTTCTTAAACCGTATCAAATCTTACTGGAATATCAAACCTTTCCCAAACTTTTGCAGCAAGCTTCATTGCTTATAAATAGCCATGTCCAAACTTTGAACAACAGCAACCAACGTTTTGAGCAACACGAATCAATTCATGAAGTCGCACTTTCGGTTCTTCTTCTTCTTCTTCTTTTCTCTCTCTCTCTCTCTTTCTTTCTATTTTATTTTCTTCTTTTGTTTTTTGTCAAATCCTTTTCTTTGAAACTTCAGTTTCTTATTCTTTTCTCCAATTACATGACAGGACATTCTCTTCTTTTTCATGGCATTGTTTTATTTATTTATTTATTTTCTTCCTTTTTTATCTCAAGCTGTGATTAGTTTCCCTCGATAAATTTATATAACCGTTTTTCTTTCTAGTTTAGCTTATAGCTTGGAACGGCAATTCAACGAACAAATGAAGATTCGACCAATAGCACTAATGTAATTGACGGTAAGCTTTCCCTTCCGACAACAATTTTTTGAATTTAGGGATGCCAGAATGTAGCTATTAGCCAAAGTAATTGAACTACTTTCTTCTTGAATAGGGGTTACTCTTCTCATATATTTGCATGAGCAGCTCAGTTTCAACAGGTAGTCCTTTGGAGCTGAAGAATGAAAAATAAATCTCCTCCCAATTACAAATTTGGTGATTTTTCATGTATTTCCAATTGCTTTAAAGGATAAGGACAAATCTTAATCTCCTCGTCTAAATCGATTCAAATGAATATTCTCCTGTCATGAATAGGTTGCTTTAATATTGAGATACTTGGCATCATGGACCTTGATTGATATAGGCTTGACTAAGGAATTAGCTTTTGATAACCGTTTTGTAGGTCACTAGATGCAAGTTGTATTTTGTGAGTCTTGAACCAGTTGGTCTGTTGGTCATGGCCTGGTCATTTGTAATGCCTTCAATGCGGCCAGTGATATTTACACATTTTCTTTTTATGTTAAACACATCGTGGGTTTTAAAATCTTGTAATTGCTGGGTTTTTGCTTGTTGCAGTTATCAACCTCAAAAAAATTAAACTTTATGTAATTTATTCCTTGTTATTGGTGGTGCATAGGCGCAAGCGCTAAACGTCCTCACTTGTTGGTGGATATAGGTACTGGACTGGCTTTAACTTGTGAAGCTTCTATTAGATGAGCTACTCTTAGTGAAATTGCTTCATAACTATCAAAGAGCGAGATATATCTAAATTGCTAACACGGACTAAATAGTGTTGCTGATTGATTTTTTTTTCCCCTAATTTCTCCCCCTTTTTTTCATATAATCAATCCTTTATATTTATATATATATATATATATATATCTTGTAGATCACCCATCTAGACCATCTTTCTTTTCCTTGGTCCATTTTATGAGTTCCTAGAATTAATCCACTTGAAAGACATAAGTGGTTCGGTGCTCAACCCTAGATCTCTTAGGTTTCTAGAATTAATCCACTTGAAGTTTCAACTTTAACTCAAGCTTCTTCAATTATTTCATTAATTGCAAATAATAGGCAAGACATCTCAGGCTGTTGAAGTTAGTTGATAGAAAGAGGTGCTGGCTCACAATGAAGGGTAGGTACCTATGATTCCTTCTTATTATGACAACTACATAAATAGGGTCTTTCAAAGGGACTCCTTCCATATGAATGCTAGAACCCAAGGACCATACCTTCCCATCTTTGCAACGAGTTCTCATAAATTCATCCTTCTATGAATCTCAAGTTCTTCTAGAAAATTTCACACTATCTTATTTCAATGACCACACTCCATGGCTTGTGGTGTTCAAACATTGTCAAGAGGATGAATAGTGAGTAGGCTTTAGTCAAGCATCTTCATGTTAGGAGCAAACTTCATGCAAAATTCAAATTTAAAAGATTGTTGGACGAGCTCATCTATGTCAAGTTTTAACTTCTCCCCCAATTGATGGCGTGTCGTTGTATGATGAGATAGTAACTTCTTTAACCATCCAAAGGTCACTTTCACCTCTAATCTCATCAATTGCTTTTAAATTTGATTATGTAGCTATTAAATCATCAAATAGAGTATGAAATAGAATGGCTTCAACTCCATTGAAGTGAATTGTACGCTTAGAGACAAGGGGTGGCTTAATTGGATGATAACAAGGTGAAGTCATCAAAATTGCTTTAACTTCATAAGTAGCTTTATGCATAGGAGCATCATTGTCACAAATAAGTAGTCATAAGATGGATTTTGTAGAGTTACTTCAACTCCTAGAGATCAATTACGGCTCAGGGTGATTGATATTATGATGAAGTACATGTGGAGCTATTTTAACCAAAATCGTTTCAATTCTAGTGATTGTAAAAGTATCTTGATGAAATGGTAGGATTATTAGGAATGCTATAGTCTTCTCATCTCAAAGGTGCATCTCTTGAGTTAATAACTCCTCATTAGGATATCATATAGTTAAAAAGGACTAGATAGCTGTTAGATGGTTACTAGAACTATTAGTAGAAGATTGCTTTGATTTGCTAATCAAATGGAGATTGCTATAGTCTTTACATGATATAGTATTATGATTGCCAAGCCTACTATAGAATCACTTTGATCCTCTACAACTAAGACTATTTCAACTTCCAAGCATTACCCTATGCATGCTAAGGATAAAATGCTTCTATAGAGTGACTATAGCTACCTTGAAACGATTGCTTCTATCATTCATAGATGAGATTGCTTCATCGTCGATTCTATGGGAAGGCTTTGTAGGTACCAAGTCTACTATAGACTCGCTTCAACTTGTTACAGTTGAGATCGACTCAATCTCAAGAATGGTTGTTATAGAAAGGATATTGAATTGCGTATTTAAGTGTAAATGCTTCTATTAAGCAGTTTTAGTTATTATGATATGATCACTTCAATCATTTATGGATGAGGCTACTTCAAACTTGATGATGTAGATAGGCATTACGACTGTTAAGCCTACAGTGGAGTCACTTCAATTCGTCATTGTTGAGATGATTGTAACATTGTTAATTGCAAGTGATCTCTCCCTAATGGAGTCGTCAAATAATGTAGGTAGGGTTAATACTAATGATTGATCATGTGCTATGTGCGTGATGGTCAATCTTGAAAATCACTTGATCTAATGATACATGTACAAATGTAATGGAGAGATTCATTAGAAGAGGAACAGGCAAACTAGATCACTCATGCGCCCATTTGATAGAAGATGAAGCACTGTGTTTCTAAATGCTCTCAATTCATTCTTCACCAAGTAGCTTATTTAATCTTTCATATAGTAATTTCAATAAAGTTTCCATGTTTGTCTCAAGTTAACCATTGCTCAAAATGATCCAACTAAATGGAAGAGTCTCTTATTTATAGATCTTAGAAGTAAGCTTTAGCTATTGGATTATTGCGAGATGGATGATTGAGATCTAACATTATTAGTAACCATCGAATGGCCTTAGATGATCTAGTGGTTAGGATTTACTCCTTGTCTTCATATGGGCCATAAGCTTGGCTATAGGCTTTAGATAGGCCCAATGGTTTATAATAAAAGAATAGAAGCTCTTTAATAATGAAACAAGCCCATATCTCTTAATTAATAGCTTCTTTTGAGGTTGAACAAAGTCCAAATAGGCTTAGAAAGTCCTCTTTTGAGCCTACTTTTTGCACATAAGTTAATTAAATAAGGTTAAGAGCAGAATAACCAATCTAGTAGTCCCTATTCTGAACCTTCTAAACTGTATATCCATTTTGGTTTTCTTAAACCCTATCACTAACCTATTAAACTGGTCTATGGCATTAAATTGAGTCAAAAGTCCAATCACTAAAATGATCCTCTACAAATACCAAAAACATTTTTGTTCCATTTACGAAGATTCTTATACAAACGGTAGAAGTCAATTTTCAAATTAAAATGTAAATGGATCTAAATATTCTTTAAAGTTGGGATGGTCTATCCACATTTCCTGGAACTTGAAAGGCTTATTGTATTACCTTCTATGTTCATTATTGAGCTTTGGTAATGTACTTAAAAGAAGAGGAAGGTGGTCAAACCCAACAAAGTTTAGATGGAAAAGTTTAATATAGGGAAATAACTTAGTCCATTTAGAGTTGGCCCATGCTCTATCTATACGGGGTTAGATCAAAGCTATAAACCCCACAAACTTAGAGAGTCAAATTCGAGTACCGTAGATAATTCCTTAAGTCAACATAATTGCAAAAATTTAAAACCGATTAAATTTTAAATTTGAAGCTCAAAACGAATGTGAAAAAAAAAAAAAACCTTTATATACAATTTGAAAACCTTGATCACGCAAGGAAATCCTAAAGTGTATACACGTGTATTTTCAAAAAAAAAAAGAAAAAAAAATGGAAATTGGAACTTAAATCTAATAAAAACCTTGAACATTAAACCTTAAGATACTAAAAATCTAAAATTTACCTTAATACTAATAAAATCTTAATTCAATAAAATTATTTCTAAATATGTAAAATCATTAATGAATGATTAGAGATAATTTTAAATAATAATAATTAACCAACTTGCCATTAAAAATAAAAATAAAATAAAATTACAAAAATTACATTTAAATGAATTGAGTGGTGCTACCATTAACATATAATATATATATATATATATATATATATATATTAAATTCTTTTCTTTCCTTTTCATAACATACAATACAATATATGTTGTAGTATAATATATATTATATATGTATTCTTATCTTCTTAATCCATAGCCTAAATATTATATATATATTAGCTAGAATTCCTAATGTAACTATCTAACTAACCCCCTTAAAACCCAACCAATTTCTTAACTACAATCACTTCACTCCCTAAGCCCAACCGTTATTTGATTTGATAAAAGAAAGTTTGCCTTATCTCTTCTTTTCTCAAATTTCGGTTAACACAAGCTAACATCATATCCATCAACAAATCTTCTTTTCTTCTAATTCACATTAAATGCCTGTGTTGCTTTCTTCTTGATTTCTCACTTTCTCTTTCTCTTTGGAATATACACTGTTGAGTCTGATTTTTCAGTTTTTTTTTATTTAAAATTAATTTCTCCATTTCTCGATTAATACTAAACCTTAATCCATTTAATATTAATCCTCAACTAAAAAAATTGAGAAATTCCGGTTTTTTATAAAATAATAATTTTTGGAGTCGCCACCCGACCGAAGTCGGGAAAAGAAAAAGAAACCGTAACCAATTGGGTGGATTGATTACGATTTGGCTACCAGTCTTTGATTTCAATTTTAAATGAAGAACCAAGGGTTCTAAATTCGAGAGCTAACCTATTAAACCCTTAATGGGTACCACTATCTATTTACCGAAATTAGGATTATTTTTTCTAATTATAATATTTAAAAAAATAAATAAATAAATAATCAAAAGAGAGAAAAAAAAAGGACCTAAGTTTCTATAGATTTTATCGTCGCCCCGAAGGTACCCATGTACTCGCTAACCAGGATCAGACGATCATAGTTCTTTAAAAAAATCTTTAATGTGTTAATTGATTTTAATTTAAAAATAAATGATCAAATTTACGTTTTAATTGATTTGGTTTATTTAAAAATTTAAAAGTGGTCCTAACTCTTGCAGTATTTAAATCTTATAAAGAAACTCTATGAAAATCTTACTTTTCTAAAAAGGGGTTTTTATTATTTTTATTATTTATTTTTTCATTTTTATTTATTTATATATTTTTAAAAAAAATAGTTTTCTACATGAAGAAACCTTAACAACTTGACACTAAAAGCCCCTAAACTAATATATATACATATATATGAACAGATCATGTTATGAACCTAATTAACTAACTAATAGAAGAATAATATAATAATAAAACAATGATAACTAAATAAAGAAATAAAAAAAATGGAAGAATACCATACTTGAACTTGGTTTCAATTGTAGCATGGAGTTGGCGCTAATCAGAAATTGGATAGCAGCTCCAAAGTCCATATACAAATTAAGCTCTATGATAACTCTGATTTTAAACATATTTTATATGGTGATTTTATAGCATTTCCCATACATTTTTGGTTTTCTTTAAAGAAAATAATACTTAATTGAGTAAAATGTTGATTTCAGGGTTTAAATGCGTTCTAGACTTGAAAACGAATCAAGTTTCACTCAATTCCGAGTTCAAACGAAGAAGTTATGAAGTTTTGAAGTTTTGAAGTTGTGCAGAAATTTTGCCTTAGTGCAGAAAGTTACACGGCCTGGGGACACGGCCATGTCTCAGGCCGTGTCTGGTGACGAAAATAAAATCCGTGTAATACACATATATAAGGGGATCTTAAGGTTCAAAAGAAAGGGAGACATTACAGAAACGGAGAGATACAAGAGAAAAGAAGAGACTTAAGGAGAAACAACATCAAGAAGCGATAACGACATCGATTTCAAGATTAGAGATTGTTCATCAAATCAAGAGGGGTTTTCATGTTTTATTTTATATTATTGATGAATCTTGTTTTTAGATTCATCATGATAGCTTAGAATTCCAGTATTTAGGATTATGAAACCTAGGGTTTCATGTAACCCTTGGATTGAATTATAATTTCAAGAAAGTTTCTATCTTTTCTTGATTCAATTATGTCGTTAATTATTGATTGATAATTCTAGAGT
>JAMXBB010000009.1:3560704-3724473 GCA_024138015.1 Lumnitzera littorea | reverse complement strand
AAAAAAAAAAAAAACAAATTAGGCATGGATGAACCTAGGGGGGCAAAGGGGCCCTAGCCCCTCAAGCTCGAGAAAAACATTAATTATCTAAAATTATTTTAAAAGTAAAAAGTATGTATTATACACATATATCTTTTAGAGTCAAATTATCATTATATAACTAAATGTGGTTGAGTGGTTAAATTTTTATATTTACATCTATAAGGTCATGGCTCAATTCCCAATAGAGTAGTTTTTACAAGTTGCATTTATTGTTTATTATAAATATCTTTTATTATGTTTTTGCTTTTTTAAAAAAATAACCAATAAAATTAAATTTCATTAATAAAAAATTGATAGTTAATTAAATAAATTTTAATTAAACATTATTAATTCACTAATAACTCTATCATGAATAATAATTATATTATTAATTCTAGAAATCTTTCGATAAAGTCATTATAAAGATATTATTGCATATTATTCATTATATTATGTTGTCCTTTTCATTATACTTTTAATTTTTTGTGTAATCTTCTTGTAACTTATTTTTCTTAATAAAAATGTAAACCCTGTGTAGTCAACAGTCTCAACCTTAATCTAAATCCAAGTGTCTTTAATGATACCATGATTCGATAAGACTAAATAAGATAAAATTTTTATAAAATTTAGAAACCGAATATAGTATTGATGGTAAAAACCCTAGAAAATCAATCAAAACCTAAATCGCGTACAAAAACCCAAAATCCGATGTATACGCAAATATTCGAAATCAAACCCAAACCCAACTAAAACCCTAAAACTATAACTTTAAACTTATAAAACAAATAAATGTCACTTAATAGTAATATAACTTTAACCAATCACAATTATCGACTAAATCACATATAAACCCTAACAAAAACGTTGAAATAACTTGTAAATATTATCAATGTAATGTATACCAATTAAATTAATAAATTGTTATAAAATCCCAAAATTAATTTATAAATGTTATTTTTATGATTTTTATGTTTGGAAAAATTACATATATTTATTTTTATTTTTATTTTTCTTCCCTTTTTCTTTCTTCTTAATTTTTTCCTTACTATGCATGAAATCCAGTAACCCATGTTTTTCCCACTTCTTTTTTTTTTTTTTTCAATCTCCAAATGTTGCATTTACAAGGTAATGATTATGTTGTCATATCTTCATTAATGCTTAGATTTAGTTGTTTGTTTTATAAATTGCTTTTGCTTTTATTTCTTGTTTCCTTCTACTGCCTTCTACACGTCTAGATCCTGGAAGCAAATAGAACTAGAAAAAAAAAAAAAAGAAACAAAGCGCACATACACACATAAAACTGAAAGAGAAAAGGGAAAAACCAAAGCTAACACTAAGAAGAAGAAGAAATTAGGGGGAATTAAATCAAGTAAATTACTAAAGTAATATGGTAAGTATTTATTTGATTTTTGTACATATATGGATACTCCATAGTATGTACATGTATATTAGTTATTTTTTTTAGTACATGTATGTATGTGTAAATATATATGTATATTGTATATAGTATAATGTACATGTATGTGTATACAATATATATAGACTGTGTATTTTCTTATGTGTATGTATATACATGTGAATATAAATGTATATGTGTATATATAAATACTATTTTCTTGAAATTATATGTATGTATAAATGGGTATATATGTGTATGTACTTAGTATTTATTTTAGTATATGATATGTATATACATGTATTATGTATTTTCGTATATATGTACAAGCATCGTATATTTTCGTATTTATGTATATATGTATATATTTCATATTTTATGTATATATATATATGTTGGTAGGCATGAATATGTATAGGAATACATATATAGTATTTTGAATTTATATATATATATATATATATATATATGCACAAACGCGTATAATAGTAATATGTATTTATATATATACTTATTATTTTTTATTTATAAAAATTTTTGTACAGCATTTGTACATATATGGACTAGACGTGAATGTGTATGTATATTATTAATAATATTTTATATTTTAGTATATATACATATATATAATACAACCATATATGTACTTATGTAAATAAAGTATAAATACGTGTATATTGTACTTTTACATAACGTACAATTAAGATTAAAATAATTTAATACATAAAGTATAGTATACATATAAATGTACACACATGAATAGTAACACATACGTAGGAATATGAGTATATCTAAATAGTATATACACCATATACTATAATATTAATTTAATAAATAAAGTAATCTAATAAATATATATATACGAGTATCGTAAATTAGGAAAAAGGATAATAATTAAGTAAATTATAAAATTTAATAAAATATAATAACAAGTATTTATATATATATATAATTATACCGTAAAATATAAGAAAATAATAGAAAATTATAAAAAAAAAATTTAAGAGTGACACGTGGTGCTCTCACATGCTACCACGTCATCACTTATATGTATATTAACTAAGTAAATTTTTGTAATTAATAATAAAAATAATAATTAATTAATTAAAAAAATAATAAAGTAGAAAATTTTGAATTAATAGATATTAAACCCCAAAAGTAGGTAAAAATAAGTTATTATAGTAAAATATACTCAAAATAAGAAAATTACAAATTATACGATATAAATAATTCTTAAATCATAATTATATTAAGAAAAGCCTAATTTAATATTTTATAACTTTTTAAGTCAAAATAATAAATTTTGTAATATTTTTATATCACAGTCAAAACTACGAGTTACAACATCTGAGACGGACCTCGGTACGAGAAAATACGCTCGAAAACGATCGAAATAGATTATAAGTTCATAAAGATCCGAGCTAAATCAAAAATGTTATACATAATTCGATAAAAAGCTTAAATCAACAATTTCATGCAAAATTGAGTTAAGTAAACAGTACAAAATACGATACTAGTTTAGTTTTTAATTCCTATAATTACTACTTTTTATATTCCTTTTAGTTAGGTGATCACAACTCTGACCCTGATTTGCCATCCAATTACTACAACCCTCAACTTAAGCATGGTTAAGTGAGTTTTTCTTAATGATTCCATATTTATTTATGCACATAGTTAGTGAATATAAATTGCTATTAATAATTGAATATTGTGAAGGGTTGGGTTATGCTTGTATATAATACTGTTTATTGATCGTAAATTTACTTTAAAATATAATAATGTATTGATTGTTGCATGGTAAATTTGATAGGAAATAATTTGTCTGTGACCTTGTTGATCACTGAACAATAAGACTTAACATTATCCGACTTGAAAGAACTAAATCGAAACACGCGTAATTATGCACTACATAACTAATTTCGATCATCACATCATATGGAGGTAGCAAGAGGCCATACGTGGGTTGATTATTTGATGTTATAGTATTCCATACAGTGCACATGTGCGATATGACTTTACCTTGGCCCACGGAATCACTAGGCATTAAAGACGCTAACCGCCTGACTAAGAGTCAAGTTCAAAGGCATCCATTTAGGGGTGAGTAAAGGTTGTGTGAACTTACTCACAATCATACATAAAACTCGATTTTGATAAAAATTAAGAATGAATATACCATTATATTTTAAATATAAAACACAGAGTTTCATTATTATATAAGTTCTAATATGGTATCTGGATCTGATTATTGCCAATGTATCCCCAACCTTGATTTCAGAGGGTATTAAATCTAAGTTGTATACAGTACTCGGTCGTCTGCATATATTTGTATAACATACCAATTGTTCATGTATTCATTTGATTGAATTAATTGTTGTATAACTTGTTTGTTATATGGTTGAAGGAATTATTTCACTAAGCTAGTTAGCTTATACCCCTATAGTCTACTTTCGCAAATTGAGCTATTTGTGGAGTCAAGCCACCATAAGCTCAAGGTTAGTAGTATTGCAGTGGGTGGATGCGAGAGTGAGATCAGTGATATGAGTAGACTCATGGGGTTGCGTTTAGACTTGGAACCTTATTATGTAATATTATATGATAATAGTTTGTAATATGAATTATTATTATCTTCTCATCTGTAAATCTCTATATATGTGTGTATTATCGATATTTAAATGATTATGATTATTATAATGTAATGATATTGCTTACATCTCTCCAACTTTAGGTTGTTAGTTCTAGTAGTAGTCTTGTATATCGCATAACGAGTTGTCGATTGAAAGAGAAATCAATCTACCGTTCTTTGTACGGTATATGGCGACTACCACAACTAGTCTCCTCAGGTTGTGACAAAAAAATTTTACAAAATTTTTGTGTGTTGATTTTATTTTTATATAAATTTAAAAATTTGTTTTAATTGATATATATGCCACAAAGAAAAAAAAAAAATAAAAGTTTACTTCTACCCTTTTAGAAAGTGAACAAAATACCAATAATCAATCCATAAAATGATTTAAATTCTTCTTTATTCAATATTAAATTGAACTGTAGGGTGTAGTTTTTCAATAAAATCCCTTTATGTATATGAAATGCTTTAAAATCATAATAATAAGTAGATTTTTTTTTTTTAACTTAGAATTCTAATATTAATTTGAATAATGTGAGTTTGGCCCCTCAGTCTCATAACTTTACATCCATCCTGGCAATTAAGCATATAAGTTTTTCACATATGAAACTTATAATATTGTATCAAAATCTTTAAAATTAAATAAAAAGTAATATTTCTTACCTTTACTATTTTAACTTTCAAATTTGTGTAATCTTACTACTTAGCAAATGGGAAATGATAAGGGGAAAGAATTGAAAAAGGTAAATTTGGAGAGGAAAATAGGGGAAAATAATGGAAATAACGGAAAATGCAAATTCAAAAAGGTAACACCAGGTTTTGTCATTTAGGATTATTGATTTATGGGGCTTGGGCTCCTTTCTTTCTTTTTCCTAAAAAATTTGCTGGTTGAGAAATATAATATTATAATTTATTAATATCATTTAACAATTGTTTATAAAGTAGACACAAGATAGCTTAAAACCTGCACCTTTATACCTTATACTCTAGAGTAGGTATAAGATAAGAAGACCTTATAACCATATCCTATCATACAGGAAAAAATTTTCAAAAATTTTACACTTAGAACATTCCTTATGACCTTTAATGCTCATTTAATGTCTACCCAATCGATCAGGGTATATGTAGATACTGTACACAATTGGTTTATCCGCTCACCCTTAGGTAAAATCTCATTAAGATAGAATCTTTTGGTTTTGTAGGTCAACCTTAATTGATACAAAGCATTGAAGCTCTTATTAAAAAAGATATTTTTAGGAAGTTTTTATCAAAATATAGAATATTTCAAGTAGTTTAAACAATATCAAATTAATTTAATGAACAATGAGGGTGAATTTGAGAATTTTTATGAGATTTTACAAGCTCTTACTAAAATAACTTGAATGTTTGAGGAAAACTCATCTTTATTAACAATAGTCTAATAGATTTGAGTGATATCCCCTTTTGTAAATACTGCTACTAACCTAATGGAATTTTTATGAGCATTAGATCAAAAATAAAATAAAACAATTGAAATTACAATCTAAAGTAAGTTTATCAATAATCATAATGATTAGTTTTAGGCTAGGGTTCTACTACTTATCCTCCAAAATTTCATATAAGTATATCAACTCTTATTCTCTTAGGAACAACTTAGCTTTAAAGCTAGGTGTCTTGTCCATTGTAATCAATAGTCTAAGTGAATATTTTCTCTCTCTCTCTTCTTTTTTTTCCCTTTTTCCAAAAGGTAAAAGAGAAAGAGAATAACCATTTTGTCTTCAATTAGGATATGATTGTATGTTTTCTTCTTTATTGCTTGATAAAGGCATATGGGTTCAAAAATTCTAAGTTCTCTAATCTTCTTGTCCTAATCTTATTCTTTTGAAATGTTTAGAACACACCCCTGAAACATAGGAGTAAAATATTTGGTTAAAAAAAAAAAGACAAAAAGAGAAGTATAATGTCTACAAAGTGATTAGTCTACTACATATACATTCATAACAAACTATACTTGTGACTTTATTAAATTTATTAAATAATGCAAGTAAAAGACATGTAGTATTCATAGTATCGGATGAAGGGTTATACAACGTATATTGATGGTTTTTCTCTAGATATTTCGACATGTACCATATTAATTATCTACTTGTCCATAATTAAGCAACTTCTTCTTGAATACATAATCCTCTAAGTTAGCACATGACGAGTTGTTTTAAAAGTAAAATTATAGTTATTTAGTAAATTTAACAATATTATATTAGTATAATTTTTGCAAAATTTAAGGATAACTATATTTTTATTAAGGGGAATTACCTCTATAATTTAATCTTTTAATGATATCAAAAGCATCTACTTCTTTGGCAGATAAAATAATCAAGGTAAAACTAGCTAAATCAAAGTGTTGTTTACGATGTTTAATTCTGCCTAGTTAGTCCTTTCATGATAGTAAGGAAAGTATAACCTTCTCTTCGTTATTAATGCAAATTGACCTATAAATTTGGACAAGCATTCCAATTTCTATGCTAAAGTGTGAACTGTAGTTAACCTCTTGTCTTGTTAACCTAAAGGGACCTAAAAGTTTGGAAAATCATTCCCATTTCTATGGTGTACGTGAATCTGAGTCCATCTTTTGTCTTAAGAAACATAGGAGGATTTTAGAATATATGCATCAAGTATAGTCTTTTCTTAATGATAGTACGGTAAAAAATTATTCAAAATAATAGCACTGCAAATACAGAGTGACTATTGAGAAACGATGACGTCAGAGCATGATTAGCCGGTTACATGTGTTATCGCTTGATAAGCTTATGCAAAAATTTTAGAAATCTTAAAGCTCTTTAATCTTCTCATTCAAATCTTTGTTTTCTTGAAATACTTAAAACACGTCCCGAAAACAAGAGTGAGTTGTAACGTCGCTAAAATGATCGGTTTACTACATATACATTCATTATGGCTTTAGGTTCGTTAACTAGTGAACATAAAAAAGATGCAACATCGATATATCATCCATATAAAAGGGGTAGTAATAAAAAAACAAACCTAGCTTTAGGCACAAAACCAATATATACACAATGATCTTAAATATCTATATCTAACCACACAAGTATTTATCGCCTGTTTGATAATTTCTCTTTAGATGTCTAGACAATGTAAAAGAATATGATTCCACTATATTGGTGATGTAAACCCTATAAAATCAATAGTCTGAATCCTAATTTAAGTTTAAGTGTCCTAAACTATATTATAAGTCGATAAGACTAGTAATAATAAAAATTTATGAAATTTAATAAATCGAATATAGTATCAATAATAAAAACCCAAAAAAAAAATTGAAACCTAAATCACGTACAAAAACCATAAATCCAATATATGAGTAATTACTCGAAATCGAACCCAAACTTAATCAAAACCCTAAAACTATAACTTTAAGTTTATAAAATAATTAAATATCACTTAATAGTGATATAATCATAATTAATTACAATTATTGACTAAATCCCATAATCGCCTAAAACTTTTAACGGAAACTTTAAAATAACTCGTAAAAATTTTAATTGTAATAGGTACCAATTAAATTAATAAATTTTCATAAAATCTCAAAATTTATTTATAAGTATTATTTTATGATTTTTATGTTTAGAAAAATTACATATAATTATTTCTACTTTCCTTTTTCTTCCATTTTATTTATTTTCTTTTCTTTCTTTTTTCCTCCTTATTTTCCCTTTCCCTTCCACATGAATTGCAGCTGCATATTCAACAACCCATGTGCATAATTTTACATTACATGTGTCACAAATTTATGTAATAAAGGACAAGATAATTAAAGTATATATCTTATCCAATTTAATGAAGAGATTTAGGTTAGATTATTTTCTTTCTTTTTCATTTTGTTTTTAATTTAAGTGGTTGGTTTCTCACGTCTAGAAGTTACCAAAAATCTAGAAAAAAAAAAAAAGAAAGAAAAGAGAACCAAACCGAAAAAGAAGAAGAAAAAGCAAAGCAAAAAACACTCACACAAATTACTAAATACTAAGAGAAGAAGAAGAAGAAGAAAACTAAGGATATATTACCAAAATATTTAGGTAAGTGCATTTATTTTACTTATACATATGTAAATCATATAGTATGTACATGTATATACTAAGTATTTTGTTATATATTTAATTACATGTACATATATGTATGCATGAGTAAATAAATATATATGTGTATTATATATTTCCTTTGTATATATGTATTTGGTATGTATCTTTATTTATATATATATACATATATATTTAGGAGTGAGTATATATATCTAATATACAATATATGTATATAGATATAAATAGTAGTATAGTACGTATATTTTTCTACACATGTATCCTTGTACATATGTATGTGTGTATTATATATGTATGAACACGTGAATATATATATGTATGTATGTATGTATAAATAAGAATACATAGGGTATGTATTTAATATTTTCCATATTTAAGTATTTATATATATGTGTATGTATAAATAATAAGTATACATATTATTAATAATATTTTTATTTTAATATATATATGTATATAGTGTGACCATATATATACATAAGTATATAAGGTATAAATAAGTGTATAATACACTTGTACATAAAGTATAAGTAAAGTTAGAATAATTTAATATATAACGTATAGTATACATATAAACATATGTCTATAAATAGTAACACATACGTAAAAATACAAATATAATTAAGTAGTGTATACCATATATTATAATATTAATTTAAAAAATAAAGTAAGTTGGTAAATGTATATATGCATAAATACCGTAAATTTAGAAAAAAAAAAGACTTAATAATTAAATAAATTAGTAAATTTAATAAAATGTAATCATAAGTATTTTCATATATACATATTTATACTGTAAAATAGGAAATAATGGAAAATTTGAAAAAATGTACAAACTTGACATATGGCACTTTTACGTGTTGCTACGTCACTATTTGTTATAAATTAATTAATTTTCGTAATTAATAATAATAATAATTAATTAATTAAGAATAAAAATAATAAAGTAGAAAAAATGGAATTAATAATTCTAAAATCTCAAAAATAGGTAAAAATAAGTAATTATAGTAAAATAGGCTTAAAATAAGAAAATTATCAATTATACAATTTAAATAATTATTAAATTGTAAATATACTAGGAAAAACCTTAAATTAATATTTTATAACTTTTTAAATTAAAATGGTAAATTTTGTGATATTTTTATGTCACAATCCAAACAATGAGTTATAATATTTAAAACAGAAATTAATCAAAATGGACTATAAATTCATAAAGATCTTTCATAAAAAGCACAAATCAACGATTTCACGCAAATCAATAACTAAATTAAGTAAACAACACGACTTAGTATTTTAGTTTAGTTATTTCAATCCCAAACTTATTACTTTTCATATTCCTTAAATGTTAGGTGATCCCGATATGAATACTAACTTACTAAGTAGACTTTTACGACTATTAATAGACTCAATGACCAAGTGAGTACTTGTCAGGACCCTAAAGGGGGCCTAGTAGGATTACCTAAAATTTTCATAACATGTGTGCACCCATGATATGAAAACCGCCTTGCAAGTCAGAGATTGCAAGACTCTAAATAATTACTCACTAAGGTTAATGATTTTCAAGTAATTAATTTATTATAACATGACATAATATATAATTATAAATAACTATGGATATCCGGTATCCCACAGTTCCTCAGAACCGCAGAGAATCGGTATCCCCTACCAAATAATAAGACAGGATTACCAACATTATAAAACTGCAGGTAGAATTAAATTATATCAAATTCTAACATGTGAATATTTTCTACAAAGAGTCTTTATGTATTACCTATAAAAAAAATCTCAACTAATCCTAACACTAATGTACATATCTTCATCTCGCACTCAGCACTCGAGTCATATCCCAATCCCATCGTATGTAAACCTGCAAAGAAAACTAAGGGGGAATGAGTATAAAGCAGCTCAGTGAGTTCATTCCTCACCACCACCGGTCAGGCAAGTTTTCACACATTATTATCACACATGCAAGCAAGCTATCTACATACATAATGAATGCAAGCGTGATGAATGCAAACAACACATCCATAGGAGTCCGGAACTATGGAAGGTGTAGAATTACGTCGTCCACACTTCGATTATCCCCTGTACTTACCCGCACAGGGCACCTCAGCTTACCCGTAGAGGCTACCTAGGGGCACCACCCCACTAGGCAAAACTCAACTATTACCCTAGCCGAGAAAAGAATTTCAATCCAAATAGGGGGAGTCCGAACTAGGACTATCCACCCTCTAAGGCCCCTCGGGCACAAACATGCGAGTCCTCTCGCAACAAAAAATAACCAAGGCCTTTCAGGCACAATAAAGCGAGTCCTCTCGCTATCAATTGGAGAACCCATGCTAGCTTTGCCTTAACGTTAAAAATACTATTTATGGCTCCACAAGCCCTTACAGTGTTCGTGCAAAAATTTGTTTAAGGATCGAAAAGCTTTTGCCAAAAATACTTTTCTTAAGATTTTTGCAAGGCTAGCACTCTCCATTCATACCTTTACCAAGTCATAGACATGCGACGAGTAGAACCGGTTATGTGGGTCAGACATTTATATTTATCAACTTAAAAAGGTGATCACACAGATGATGGCATACAAACAGAACAATCATTCAAACATTCAAGTAATAGCAAACAACAAGACATCATACAAATAACACGCACAAGCAAGTAGCAGGTCATCAGAATTCCCTCACCTGGATTATTGCTCATTCTCCAAGCCTTTAAGGTTTCCAAGACTTGATATCGAACGCCTAAATCAAAATGGTAAACCTTATAAGTGTTCTGAGAATTCAGACCCCTTAGTCAACTAAAAGTCTATTGTAGTTTATATAGTTTCCTCCAATATAACCCAAGTATAGTGTGTATAAGGTTACCATACTCCATGAGATTAATAGTAGCTATTTTCTTATATTAGTAAGGTATGAGGCTTCCTTTATGTATTTTGTAATTTTTTTGTTCTGATTTCGATATTTGCGAACTGATAGTCATTTTTCATCATTTTCGGACGCTCATTCACACGGTAATGTCCGTTTTGGACGTTAAGACCCGTGTTTTATGATATGAACTAAATTTGGTGAAATTTTAACTATGAAAATTTAATTGCTCTTATTACTTATATTTATATCTTCTATTTATACTTAATGAGTTAGTTAACCCTTAAATCCTTATACTTAGAGGATTTTACTTTACTATTAATAATTCATGTACTTAATTAAGTATGATCCAATTTAGAAAGTATATTAGGGTTTACTAATTTAGGATCCTAATTATGTTACTCTCTTCTTCTTTTCTTAGTTTATAATCCATGCTTATGTCATGCTTATGTCATGCTTACATCATCATTTGCTTATGTCATCTTTTGCTTATGTCATGGCTTATGTCATCATGTGCTTACCTCATCACTCACCTCATCATTTAATTATATAAGCATTACCTTATGCTTATGTCATATGTACATGTCTTATGTACAATTGTCCTTTACTTATCCATATGTACATATGCCTTATACTTATACTTATGTACATATACCTTATACATACATATACTTATACATCTACATATACTTATACCGTATTTATACATGTATTCCTACTCATATACCTATACGGTCATATACGTATTTTTATACAAAAATTCGTATGCCTAATATTTTCCTTAAGAAAAGCTTCCTAATTCCATTCTTTTATGTTCTTAAGTGTGTGATTAGTGTAGTATAAGTATGTATGGTTAGGTTTTGTTTTAATTTAGGTTATGTACATGGAAAATATTCATGTACCATGCTCCTCATGCTTATATCATGTCTTAATGTCTTATGTATACTTTAATTAAACTATTATGTACATATACCTTTACTATACTTATATGTATACTAGTATACTTAAACATGTACTTATACTTATACCATATTTATACGTATATACATACTCATATACCTATACGGTTGGATATGTATTTTTATACTAAAATTCGTATGCCTTATTTACCCTCTTAAGAAATCTTCACAATTCCATTCTTTTTGTATTTTAAGGGTATATTTAACATGGCTTATGTATGTATAGTTAGTAGATGTTCAAATTGAGGTTATGTACATAATCAAAACTTATGTATAAAGGTATTTATATATGTATATCTCTAACATAACCTTATGTATACATACTTATAGACTTATACTCATGTCTTCCTTTCTTCTTCTTCACAATTCCTAATTCCTACACCTAAAGATGGGAACTTTGCTCCCTCTTCTTCAAGACAAAACTAAACATATAATTACTTATCTAATCTACCTAATTAACTAACTAATGAATAATATAAAGCAACATAAAACAACTTAAAGACATACCTTTAATTGTGTTGGAATTAAGAAGGCAAAAGGAAGAGTGATGAGAGTGAAATGGGAAAAAGAAGCTTACGGCAACGGGGGCTTGTTTTTGTTTTGTTTCTTTTGATTTGTTTTGCTTATGGAAGAAGGAGAATGGTGGGGTCTACAAGGGGAGATGCATGGACGGCAATTTAAGGGAAGAAGGAAAAAGAAATGCAAAAGGAAAAGAAAAGAAAGGAAATCATGAGAAGAAGATATTTTTTTCTTAATGAAAGAGACACTTTTGTTGACTTTTTCAATTGTTGACTTGGTCAACATTTTGACCTTGGTCAACTCTTCTTAAGTATATGTAAATTTGTGTACATAATGTAGTAATTAAGGAAAATTAAGGGAAAAATGAAGGAAATGAGGGGAAATAAGAAATTTAGTAAATTGATTAGTAAAAATAGGTAATGAGATCTTCCATTAGGTATTTATATCCTATATACATCATTTGGTAAGCTACTTAGTATAATTGAGATGAAAAATAGCATTTAGGGTATTAAGGTTTACTACATTTAACCTAATCTTCAACTATACCCTTAACTCTAAGTGAGGCTATCCTAATCATATACTTAAGACATAAATGTAATCTATGATTCATTATCTTAGTTTCTAAGGGATCATTTAAGCATTCTAAATGTTTATGCATGATTGAGGGTCATCTCTAACCTTTTACTAATGATTTGGCAAAATATAAGCATTATATTATCAATTAGGGTTTTAGGGTATATCATGGTGAATTAGTGCTTTTATATCCTTAAAGTTATGGTTTTAGGGTTCTTATTACTTTAAGGCACCATCTCTAATGTTTTTACACATTTAGGGTTTTATATATTCTTACGCGATTGAATTTTCGATTATCATCTTAGGGTTTTGATAAGGTTCGAGATTTTAAGGTCTTCGTATGTAGTTAGGGATTTAATTGATGATTTAAGGTTCTTCGTATCCACTTTAGGTTTTGGATTGAGATTTTTATTGGTTTTAATTCTCACGGGCTCTTTTGAGTTCGGGAATTTATCTACAATTTAGACGTTTGTTTCTATACTTAAAAAGCAAAATTTGTGGGGTTTACAGTACTCTCGATGACTCTATACTTGTTTTGTGCTTATAATTAGTGCACCTAAAGTAAATATTAATAACTTGATGCATGGGAGTGTAAGTTATGCATATGCTTGAATACTGGTTGTATATTGTATAAAAGATTGTGAAATATAATAGCTGAATAATTGATTGTTTGACTTATTGCCACATAATTGAATGGTTTGTTGATATTTATTGATCGCCTCATAAGTTGACTTAATTATATTCGACTTAGCTAAAATTAAATGGATCATGCATAAAGTACAAACATTACATATAATGTTCCGACCATTACGTCACGTGGTTGGTAATAAAGGGCCTTGGAGAGATGAATTCCCATATGATTTGATTAGTACAGTGTAGTAGTATTGGTACAATAAAACCCTACCCTTGGCTCGTGGGTTCTATTGATACCGGAGATAGTAATCATAGGTGGCTAGAGGTTACGTCTAAAGACCACCACTATAGGGTGTGAGTGTAGATTAGATCGCTACCTCATCGGTAGACCTAGATATTTGTATACAATTGATTGTTGGGAATAGAAACCTATTTCGTGAAACATGGAATTTCTATATATATTTATGTATGGTTAAAACCCAAGTACCAGAGCCTGGTTGTAATTAATGTCAATGTATCTCTAACCTTTACTTCGGAGGGCATTAAATCCGATATTATATGCAGCATTGGTCAACTGTATATATTGTGTGACATACTGCTTGTTCATTCATTCATATGTTTGATAATAAATTATTTGATAACTTGTTTGACAGTATAGTATAAGGGATATCTCACTAAGCTCTTATAGTTTACTCCCCAATAATTTCCTTCATAGGTTGTTAGATAATCAGGCATGAGCTAAGAGCCAAGTGTTGAGTACCAGTGTCGAGGTGCTTAAAAGTTAGAATCTAATGATAGACTGTGTAAACGATTTGAAATATTACATATAATTATTAACACTATAATCAGATTTTGTGACTTTCATAAGTTTGAGTTTTAGAACTTTATTACCTAATCTTATCATTTAGTAGGGAGTACTGATTTTCTGCTATTTTGATGGATTGTAGCTTATCGAATATCTATACTCACATATATGCTGTAGTAGGTTAATTAAATTAAGAATCGAAACTTTAGTGATTAATTTTTTAGAGTTTTGCAATCTTTAACTTGTAAAACAATTTTTAGATCATGGGTACATACATGATATGAAAATTTTAGGCAATCCCATTAGGTACCCTTTAGGCTCATAACAAACATAGTTAGTTTACCTTCCAATATTGAGTCCCAACTATGACTTAGAGAATTGGCGTTGGCTTCCATCCCATCTAGGTATCTACATTGTCAACGTTAGAGAAGATTGTGTTTTCTGGTGAAGTACTTGAATACTTCGGCTATGGCAATTAAGGTACGTTTTGTAGTAGATGAGCTTATACAATTTGAACCCCTATATTCATTTCTCAACTACATATCCCTTATTTTAGGTTCTTATTTCTTTTTATTGTTGTTTCCATGTCTTCTGTACAACTCTGGTGAGTTCTACCTCCATCTTTCTTTAGTGGTGTTACGTTGGTTGTCTTCGACTTTCAACAAAAATCTACAAATATCTTACCATTCGTAATCCAACCAATGCCAACAAGATAAGTCTTCTTATTAAATCTAATCTCTTGTGGTTCTTGTTCTTATCATGTACACTATTCATTAGTAAATGATTTATTACACTTCTTACTCTATCAAATGTTGAATTTCTACACAAGGAACTTTTATGTTCCATTCCCATATGTGTGTATCCGCTGGTAATTTTGTCTTGGGAAGAAGGAAACGACTTCGACTTGGTTATTTTTATCTTTTCGTTTCCTTTTCTTTTCTTCCATTCGGAAGTTTCCAACCCTTGCTAATGCTATGCTCATGTTCAAGTACAATATGTACAATACGTCATATTGCTAAAAGTTTTCCATATATGTTGATAATATATTATTATTATTATATTGTTGACAAAGTAGTAACTTTATACATTACAATGATTGTTATTTAATACTATTTTTTTGAGTTATATTACTTAATCATCATATCTTAACTCCTAATAGGTAGGTAATATATATATATATATATATATATTAATTCTAAGTTTGGTATAAATAATATTATAATAACAATGGTGAAATTATTAATAAAGCCTCATTGGTATATTACGTTGCTATATCAAATATTTTATAATTTTCTATAGATGTAGTATGAATGATTTAAGATACTAGAATAAATATGTTTGCTGTACTTTTTGATAACATGGTTTTAATTATGGAAATTATGAAAGATATACCATGATATTGCTTTATTCTAAACCCATTTTAGCATAAGGTCATCTTACTATGCTATGTAAAGTGGCTAACGTTTTGAACAAAAGTAGATTATGAGTTTTAAGAAAAGCGTTAATTTAACAAAATTTATCCTAAAAGGATAGAATTTTAAAATTTGAAAAAAGATGGGGCAAAACCCATAGAAAGAAACTCTTGACTTTCGAAAGAGACTTAGCTATGAGACAGTACATTTGAAAACAATCAAGATTGGCTATAAGATCTTACAAATTAGGTTTAAAACAAAAAAATTATACGTAATTAAAGGTTTAGGAAAAATTGTGGAAGATAAACAAAATGATTAAGTTATTCAAGTAATTTGAGACTATAAAAAAATAATAATAATTAAGGTATACCCTCAAATAAATAAATAAATCAATGCATAAGCATATTTGCTTACAAATACATAGAAATATTCCTACAAAAATGGAAACTAATAAAAATGTATCATAAAGTGCATATAAAGCATAAACTATATGGCATAAAACTATTTGAAAAGTCATGGTTCTAAATATATGCATCTACATATGTGTTTAAAGTTGAACATGACATGCTTCCATATGTACAAGTGATCAATCAATAAAATTATAAGAAGGAAATCTATATATCTTTTTCGAAAGCAACCATAATAATAATAATAGTGATCACCATAAAAATGATGATAGTAACAACAATGATGTAAGATCATATACCTACAAGGATTAAAAATGAGTATATATATGTGTGCGCTTACATGCATAATATGTTCTTAAATAATATTACAATATGATTGAGCTAGAGTTTTAATGATCAAGTCAATAACTAAATGTATAATGTCGATATATTCTACTCAACTCCATTACTTTGTTTAAGTTCTGTTGTGTTAATAACATTTATGGCACTATATGTGCTCATTATAATTAAATTATAACATAACAGTATGCTAATACAAATTTACAAAAATAACAAAATTCAAACTCGTATAATCTTTACAAAGTGTATGGTATTACTCATATGATAAAATAATATTTTCTAATTACCACAATAAATAAGTTATGCCATGTGAAATATCATAGAAAAAAAGGTTAATTAAATTATATCATTGTGAAATTGTATCTAAATATGATAAAGATTTACTATGAGAATATTAAAAAAAAAAAGAAAAAAGAAGGTTACATGCAAATCAGAATCCATACGAAAATGAGAATCATAAGATAGATAGTAGTTAATTAGATCGTTTAACACTACATCTACATTCACATTAGGTTTCTTTTATTATCATTTATTAGGAGATATTGATCAAGATGGCAAGCTTCCTGTTTATTGATTGTTAAGATTCATAACGGCTTTGGTTATGTGAGTATTCTTGATAACTCTATACTTATTTTGTGCATGTAGTTAGTATACCTAAATTAAATATTAATAACATGATGTGTGGGGTTCAGGTTATACATGTACTTAATATTAGTTGATTACCATGCAAAATACTGTTAAATGTGATAATTGAAGATTTGGTTAAATGGTTTGTTGATATTAATTGATTGCCTATAATTTGAATTTATTATATTTAGCTTATCTTAAATTAAAATGATCATGCATTAACTATGTATTACATTACTTATTTCAACTATTACCTTACACAGGGGTAAAGAGAGGTCATGTAAAGGTTATTTTTATATATTGAATCAAAGTGTTTTAGTATGGTACACTCGTACAACATGACCTTATACAGCCCACAAGCTTACTAAGCGCTGAAAACACCAATCATTTGGCTGACGGTCGAGTTTAAAGACCTTTACTGTAGGGTGTGAGTGTGGATTATGGGGGCTACCTCACCGTTAGATCTGAAATTTTGTGTACTACTGGATTTCTTTGAAATGAAAACATATTTCATGACATATGGAATTTAAGTTTATGGTTAAAAAGCTAGGTGCTAGATCTTAGTCATGATTGGTGTCAATATATCTCTAACCTTCACTTTAGAGGGCGTTAAATCTGATATTATATGCAATACTGATCAACTGTATATATTATTTGGCATACTACATGTACATGCATTCATATGTTTGTTAATAATTTATTTGATAACCTACTTATCGATATAGTATGAGAGATAATTCATTAAGCTTTTATAGCTTACTCTCCAACGGTTTTTCTTTTGTAGGTTAATAGATAATTGGATATGGGTTAAGAGTTGAGTGTTGAGTGCAAGCATCGTGCTACCTTAGAAGATATAATTTAAAAATAGTTTGTATAGCTAATTTGAAACATTATGTGTTATTACTGTTCTTATGCTTAGATTTTATAACATCAATAAGTTTATATCTTAGGTTTTTACTACCTAATCTTATCTTTTGATAGAGAATATCGATTCTCTACAGTTCTAAGAAACTATAAAATATTGGATATCTATAACTGTTTATATTTTACAATATATTAATTAATTAAAAATTAGAAACCCTAGCAATTGATTATTTAGAGTCTTGTAATTTCTGACCTGTAAAACGGTTTTCATATCATGAGTGCATACATAATAAGAAAATTTTAGATAATTTTACTAAGCCCCCTATAGAGTCTTGACAAAAGCAGAAATATTTTTACTTTTATTTGTTCATGTATATCTTTTACCCATGAAACCCAAATCAAGCATGTTGCTGAATTCAACAATCTTGATATTTTTAGGCTCTAGCCTGGTTTACCATGCCCCCTCCCCTTTTCTCAGTAGAACTTAGAATTTTTTCAAAATCTCTTAAGAAAAGCTAAGGTCCAATGATTTGCCTATTTAGCATCATCAAATCTTCTAAAAGAGCCCTCACCATTTCTTGGTTTTTTTCATCCACTTCATTGAGAATAACTGTTTCTACACATACATGATTGTACACTTGTAATCGTGTGTAGCGACTTTATGTGTCTTCATGTGTGTGATTAGTCATAAACGTATATGGCAATTAGGTGCTTGGACTCCAACGTATGTGTAGCTGTGTTTCGGCTAGGTGACGTGCGGAATCGTGTGTTTAATTTTGTAGATGGGTTGTATGGAATTTAATTATGGATTAGTGTAGGAGATTTCTAGTTGGTGTTGTTAGAGGTCAATTGCTGTTGTTGGGACATGAAGTTAGCGTGGAAGTTTTATGATCAGTGTTGTGCAATTGAAGGGGGGGAGGGTGGAAGACGTAGTAAGCTATTGGATGGGGTATTGTGGCTGTTGGATTATGAATTAAGGGTTTCGTGATCTATATGGTGTTGCATTGGGCTTCAACTAATGCTAGCATTAGTGGCATGTCATTGCTTCAAGGTGTGATCAGGCGCAACCGTATCGGTGCATAGGTTGGGGTTGCTCAATCAGTGAATCAAAGACGTGCATCTAATTATTTAGCTATGGAGTTTGGTTGATCCATGCATGGAATTTGGTTAGGGGTAGGGACTATGAGGTGATGTGGAGTAAACGTGGCAAGGGCTTCGTTGGTGATGTGTGGCTTCGGCGTATGCGGGCATGGGATGTGCAACGCAAATTGGTGTGTCTTGTGTTCAGTGAAGAAGTGTGGATTGTGTAGCTATCAGGGAGTTAGGTGAATTAAATGTAGAGATTATCAGGTGTTTGATTGTAATGGTGTAAGGATTGTATCGTGGGATTGTTCCAAAAAACCGTCCCAAACTTCATCGATAAATTCCTATTTATAATATCCACTTATTGAATCTTTCATATCTCTTAATTATGGATTTAATCTTAACAAATGAAAGATACGATGAAGTTTCGACCTAGTTTCTATGAACCCTTTTTGGGCTTTCTATTTACCAAGCTCGATCTGATCCAATTTGATTTAGCTTAATAATTTATTTAATAAATCCTAAATCTATTTTAGCTCAATATAAATTAGATAAAAAAATCTACTTTAAATTGGATTGGAAATAAATTATTTTAATAAATCCTAATTTTCCAATGAATTAAAATTTATTAAACACACACCTTCATCTGATTTAATCCTAAACGACTCAACAAATTCGACTTGAATTGATATGATACGATTCAATTCAATTCAACTTGATTCGATTGACTTGATACAATACAATTTGACTTAACTTGATACAATATAATTCAACTTAACTTCATACGACTCGATTCGATACGACTCGATTCGATACAATTCGACTCGACTTGACTCGATACAATACTATATGATTGACTCGATACAATTGATTCGATACAATACGATTTGACTCGAGTTGACTATCTTTTTCTTTTTATTTTTTTCCTTTTTTTCTTTTAATTTTTGTTTCTTTTTTTATTATTTTCTTATTTTTTGTTTATTTATCTTTTTTAACCTAACTTAACTAAAATAAAATGAAAATAGCAAAAATGGGATGTCTACACTTACAGAAGGTTTTGGGTATCAAACTATGGTTTAGAACTGCTTTCCATCTACAAGCAAATGGTCAATCAGAGCATACCATTTAGATTCTAGAAAACTTGTTGAAAGCGTACACACTTGACTTCGATGGACATTAGATGAGTATTTAGCTTTAGTGGAGTTTGTTTATAATAATAACTATCATGCCACCATCCACATGGCTTTATTTGGAGCACTTTACAGTCAAAAGTGTAGATCACCCATTCATTGGGACAAAGTAGGTAGGAGATAGTTGGCGAGACCAAACTTGGTGCAAGAAGCAATGGATAAGATTAAGCTAATTCGTTAGAGGATGCAAACTGCCCAAAGTAGGGAAAAGAGTTACACTAGTAAGGTACTGTTGAGAGCTTCCCCAATCAAGGGCATGGTTAGATTTAGCTTGAGGGGTAAGTTGAAATTGAGGTATATACGCCCTTACAAAATCATAGAAAAGATTAGCAAGGTAGCTTATGAGTTAGAGTTTCCACCATGGTTGGAGGGTGTGGATAACATTTTCCATGTGTCCATGTTGAGAAAACATAAGAAACCTAGTTCGTATCACACGAAAGAGTCGTACGTGTTAGTAGATTTAGAGTCACTAGAGTTGTAGCCGGATATGTTGGTGGGGGAACGATCGGTAAAGATAGTCGACGCTAAATTACAACAACTAAGAAGAATGACTATTCCCTATGTCCAAGTTCAATGGCCTAACTAGTTAGAAAGAAAAGTAATCTAGGAGCTTAAGGAGGAGATCAGGAGCAAGTATTCAAAACTATTTGAAGACTGAGGTATGTAAACTTTTGAGGACGAAAGTTTTGTTGAAGGGGGGAAAACTGTAAAACCTAAGTTAAAAATAAAAATAATGAATATATTAATTTAAGGTAATTAAAGGAAATAAGTAAATTTTTTACAGACTTTAGTATGGTATGCAATTTGATATCAAGTGCTAGGGCAAAAGTGTCATAAGAAAATATCCAAAGATTGGTATAGTATGTAATTAAGTATTAAGTATCAATAGAAAAACTGTCATAGGAAAAGATCAAGACATCAATATAGCATGTGATTACACTTTAAGGCCAGGGGTATTTTGGTTTGGGAAAAAGTTTACTCCCTACTAAATCATCTAATTGTACATGACAGTTACCACAACTCCCTCTCACAAAAACTTTCAATACTTTCCAAGGAACTTGTAGAACTTATGTCAACCCCAATTCCTGAATCAAGATTCATGTTCTTGAAAGAGGAATTAAATAATAATTAATCTTTCCTCCTTAATCAAATAAGTTATCCTTCTATCCTCATTCTACCTTTTCTAATTTATGCTAGTATATATGTAAACCGGACTTAATTGAAAATTGAACCTAATTGATAATGTTGCTTGTGCTTAGCTTTGACCACCCATTGATCAGGTCCAATGGTGTTGGTGAAGCACCTAACAATCTTTGTGTAACACTGTCCCCGATGGAGTGCTGCACTAAAAGGACACAGGTAGATTTAGGTTGGTTTATGGCACTCGGGTGTTAGAGAGTACCTAATACCAATACTTATATAATATCTATATATGTTGTGTGTTAGGGGTCATGAGTAACCCCAAGTCTTAGAACGCTGAGATTGTGATGGCTGTAGGCTTAAATGAAACATTAAATTTATTGTTTGTTACATTTAGTAGCGGTATGCATGTATGTATGTATTTAACTAATACTTGTGTTACATGAATATGTGTATGGTATCATGTATTGGGCTTTGGCTCACGCTATGTGAATTATTACTTTTCTATTGTAAGGATAGGTTATGAGGTGGAAGATGGGGTTTATGCGGAAGATTATGGATTTGACTATCTATACTATGATGAGTAGGGGGATTATTACAACTTTAACCAAGACTTTGCAAATCAAAATTGTACTATAAACTCTACTCCATATACCGATCAAAACTCTACAACCTTAAGACATGTGTTACAACCACAAATTATTAGAAGAAGTTCCAAACCTCATCGAATTCCATCTTATCTCAATGCTTATCATCATCAATTAGGTTTAGCTTTAGCTAATCACTCTCCCATTGCTTCTTCATTTTCTTCTTCTACTTCCCATCGATTTCAAAGCTTTCTTTGTATAGTTCTCTATCTCCTTCATTTAAAGCATTTTTTGCCAGCTTATCTCAACATACTAAGCCCACTTCTTATCATCAAGTTAAGAATCTAGCTCCTTGGTAAAAGGCTATAGAAGAAGAACTTGATGCTTTAAAATGAAATAACACTTGGAATATTGTTTCATTCCCTCCAAGTAAGAATACTGTGGGCAGTAAATGGGTTTTTAAACTAAAAACTAAGGCTAATGGCATAATTGATTGACACAAAGCCCATTTAGTGGCAAAAGGTTATAGTTAGAAGGAAGGATTTGACTGTAATGAAACTTTTAGTCCACTTATTAAGGATACCATAATACTGTTATTCTTTTGTCTTGCATCTTGTTTTAATTGGCACATCTATCAGATGGATGTTTACAATGCTTTTTTAAACAGTGATTTATATGAAGAAGTATATGTGGATATCCCCTTGAGTCTTGAAATTAAGGGAGAGCATGTTAACGACAAGTTAGTTTGTAAATTACATAAATCTTTATATAGTATGAAGTAGGCATCTTAACAATGAAATGCCAAACTTATTGCTTGTCTCTTGTGTCATGGGTTTCATCAATCATGCTACAATTATTTTTTATTCACAAAAGGTCATGTGGCGATAATTTTCTTATGGTTTTTGTAAGCTCTACAAATTTAGCTATTTAAGAGTAGAATTGAACTTTAGAATTGTAGATAATCTCACAAGTTGATAAGGTTAAGTAAGATAAAAATTTTATTAAATTATAAGATTGTATATATTATACGTAATAAAAAACATAGAATTTAGTTCGAAATGTAAATCACGACAAAAACCCTAAACACATAAATACCTGAAATTAAACTCGAACTTGATAAAAACTTTAAAATTATAAACCAAATCTTATAAAATGAATAATTATACTATAAAAATATTAAAAACCTAATATAATACAATTATCAACCAATACGTATAATTGCATAAAATTATTAACGAACACGTTAAGATACTCTTAAATATCATAAATGTAACGGGTAACAATTTGATTAATAAATTTTATAAAATTTCAATATTATTTCATAATTACTAAGTTTGTAATTTTTATATTTAGAAAAGTTTAATTTTTTATTTTTATTTTTCCTTTTTCTTCTTTTCTCTTTCTTTTTCCTTTTCCTTTTTCCTTCCTTGTTTTCTTTTTCTTCTCCATATGTTGTTCCCTATGCTGGACGTGAGCAACCCATGTGCCTAAAAAAAAAAAAAACACATGATGGAGATTAAGTGTAAATGGGTTTTCAAGTTGAAAACTAAGGCTAATGGTATAATTGATTGATACAAAGGCCATTTAGTGGCTAAAGGTTATAGTTAGAATGAGGGATTTGACTGTAACGAAACTTTTAGTCCACTTATTAAGCAAACCATAGTATGGTTATTCTTTTGTCTTGCAGCTCATTTTAACTAGCATATCTATCATATGGATGTTTACAATGCTTTTTTAAACAATGATTTACATGAAGAAGTGTATATGGATATCCCCCCAAGTCTTGAAATTAAGGGGAAGCATGTTAATGACAAGTTAGTATGTAAATTATACAAATCCTTATATAGTTTGAAGTAGGCATCTTTTCAATGAAATGCCAAACTTATTGCTTGTCTTATAGGTTTCATAAAAAATGTTATGATTACTTTTTTATTCACAGAAGGTCATGTGGCGATAATTTTCTTGTGGTTTTGGTCTATGTTGATGATTTAGCCATAGCAAGTGTGAGTCCTATTGTTGTTAATGACATTAAAGCATTTCTTGGAACACATTTCAAAGTAAAAGATTTATGGATTCTCAAGTATTTCATTGCTCTAGAGTTAGATTGTTCTTTTATTAGTCTTGTACTTTCACAAAGGAAATTTGCTTTAAAACTTCTTCAAGATGCTAGTTTTCTTGGTGCTCATTCACCTTGTACACCTATTGTTCCTAATCACAACTTGTCTAAGGATGATTCTATTGATCTTGTTGATTATACTCTTTACATACAAATGGTTAGTATCGATCCCTATTTCGGTTTTCTTAATTTAACCGATATTATGATTATCCCGCTTAATATAAATTACTCAACATTAAATTAAGGAAATACTTTTCTTAAAAAAATTGGAGTCGCCTACCAATTTAATTGGTAAAAAATGAAATTAGAGTTTTCAGACAAGAAAACCTTAATTTAGCCACTTTCTAAAAAAAGATTTTTAAAAAATTAAACAAAAAAAACCAAGTTAGAGGGTTAATCTATTATGACTAAGTTACCATATAAAAATTAAAGAAAAATTGATGGGATTTATTTTTATAATTTCCTAAAAATACTAAAGTATATATAAATATACAAAAGATAACTACAATGATTTTTTAATTATTTTTTTATTGCAAAATTTTTCAAGAAAAAAGGAAAAAGGTTTTTTTTATTTTTTATACGATTACTTAAAAATGCCTACATACTTGTTAGTCGAGATTAAACTGGTCATAATTCTCTTTCATAAAACATTTAGTAGGTGGATTTTTTTATTTTGAATATCAATCTAGGTTTATGTTTTTTAACAATTTATTATTAAAAAAAACTAATAAATCTAAATTCACGAATTAAAAAAAAAATGCTTGCTAACTATATTTACTTGGAAAATTCCGGTTAAGATTTTTATTTATTTACAAAAATCACCACGTGTCAAAAGATATCTTTTCCTAAATCTTATATGCAAAATCTACCAATATACAATCTAAATATATATCTTCATACATATCTTTTTAAATCTTAACAGTAAAATATTTCAAAATACAATCTAAATACATATCTTTATATATATCTTTTCTAAATCTTAATCATAAAATTTGTATTTCAATACGTATTTTTTTTAAATCTTAACTATAAAATACCTATCTTAATACGTATTTTTTCTAAATTTTAATTACAAGATATATATCTTAATACGTTCTAGATATGTTAATTTGAAAGAAAAAAAACACGATTTTACTAAAAATGCAATTTAACTAAATTTTATGGAAATTTGGAATTATTTAAAAAAATCATACAATCTGAAAATAATAGAAAAAAAAAACTGTACTTAAAAAAATAAATTAATAAAAATAATTAAACTAACTAATAAAATAAAATAAATAATTTTTACCCAACTAAGTCATGCATGATCGGTGCGGTCGTCAACAGTACGTCGTGATTGTGAAGTGGATCGTGTATGCACGAATGAATTGATCATATTCGTTGCTCGAATTGTTGATCAATTGGACATGTTATGGAGTGAACTGTACGTACAAATGATGATTTAGATGGCATGGATAAGTACAACTGTCATGAATTTGGGGACGTATCTTACGTGCGTGTGGCATACGATCAAGAGCAATGGCTATCCAAGGGCTTCAGTGTATGAATTGTGAAGTAACGGCGAGGACATGCGCATGAATCGAGACATGTTAGACAGTGCAAGGTGCGAGGTGCCTATTTGTATTGATAATCAAGTGTGGTGACGTTTGTCGGTGTTAGTTGGGGGGACGTGGTAGTGTGTTATCAGTTGCTGCTATTGGGTGAGGGAAGTGTTCGATGCAGTGGAGTGAAGTAATCGTATAAGGGAGCTGTTAGTCAGGCATGTGTAGTTTTTGTGAGGGTATTTGGCATGTGTGCATGAATTGTGATCATTCAGTGTACGTGTATTGGTGTTCTGTACAGCGATGTATTGCGAGTCTTCGGTCAACGTGCTGGCGTATGCTAATGGCATTGGTGTTATGGAGGGATGTAGGTTCATCAATGCTTGAAGGTTGCGGTAGTTCAAAATTTGGCAAAGGAGGGTCGGCTTTCGTGCATTAAGGAGCGTGAATTATGATGTGACAGTGATGGATTTGTTGTACTAGCTTTGTGGCGGTGAGAATTAGGATCATGTGTGTCGGGCTTTGTGGAATTTTAGGACGTTTCTTTGTGCTTTGGCTTTGTTGTGAATTGAGGGGTAAGGGATTCTTGGGCTGTGTTGGATCGATGGATTAGGTGTTCGTAAATTGCATGGATTGTGGTAAGGGAATTGTGGTAAGGGAATTGTGGATGTGTATTTGGGGTTATATACTAAAAAAAAACGTGTTGAAGTCTACCTATCGATATGCTATTTATAAACTCTAATCGTATCTTTCATATCAAAAATACGATAATAATTTTACGAAGATTTAACCTAAGTTCTAGAAATTTTACTTAATTCGGACTTTCTATTTTTCAAGCCTAATCCGATTCAATTGGATATAACCCAATAACTTATCTAACAAATCTTATGTCTATTCTAGTCTAATATAAATTAGATAGAATTTTATTTTAAGTCTTACTAAGCCAAAATTATTTTAATAAAGCCTAATTCTTAAATGACTTAATGATTTATTAAATTAATCACACACTGTTATTCGATTTGACACTAAACGATCCAACATGATTTAACTCGTCTTGACTTAACTCGACTTGATGCAATTCGACTTCATACGGTTTGACTCAATATGGTTTGTACCCGACTCAATACGATTCAACTTAACTTCATACTATTCAATTTGACTCGATCTCAACTCGATACAATTTAACTCGACTCCCTTTTTTATTTTTTTATTATTTTCTTTTTTTCCTTTAATTTTCGTCTATTATTATTATTATTATTATTATTATTATTAACCCACTCAACTAAAATGAAACGAAAAATAGCAAAAATAAGGTGTTTACAATTACCTCTCTTTGTAGGGAAGTTCGATTTGATCGTTACAAAGACAAAAGAGATACCTATTTTTGCCAAACCCGACTTGAATAATCCGAAGATATAGATCTCTTTAAGATTAAAAAAACTTATTTGGTGGATAATCTAAAAATGATAGATCTCTTTGAGATTCCAAAAAAACTTTGTTTTGGTTTATAGATGATCTGAAGATGATAGGTCTCTTCAAGATTCTAGTTTTGTTTGGTGGTTCGAAGATGATAGATCTTTTCAAGATTTCTTATTATGTTTAATAATCCAAAGAGGATAGATCTTTTTAAGATTTCTTGTTTTAGTGAATAATTTGAAGAAGATAGATCTCATCGAGATTTCTTTCGGTTTTTTATAATCCAAAAAGGATAGATCTTTCAAGATTTCTTTTGATTTGATTCTCTTAGATATCTTTTTAAAGGACTTTTAGGATCATTTTACTTGGGAATAGAGAATTTCTCAGATAGCAACCAATCGATATGCTCATGTTGACACCTAATATTCACTCATTCAATCAGTAGAATTTCACTAAAGTATCGTGCTTACTTCATTTCCTCTTTTTTCCTTTTATTTTCTTTTTTTTTTTCTCTTTTTTTCCTTTCTTTTTTCTTTTTTCTTTTCCCTTTCAATAAGACCTTCTAAATTCTTGCTAATGAGTCTTATAACCATACCATGCTCATGCTTTGATTTTGTTTTTCCCGTCACCAAGTTTTAATTTTCACTCTTTATGATTCCTAAAAGATAAATCTCTTTTCGAAAGGAACAAGATTAAATTATTAAGAATATTCGATTTCAATTTATTTGGTGATTCAAATTCATTGATAAGTGTTTGGTGTTTAAGTTTATGAGGCCGATAAGCATAGTATACAGGGATTTATTAGCGAAAGTATTTGTTGGTTGATGATCATTCGAATTTAAGAACATTCATGGATATCAACTTTACTTATAAATAGTGAAAGATCAACCACAAACAATTCATGAAAAATTGGAAACTTTATTGAACTCAACTTTTATGGATAATACAACTTAATTGCATCTGAATTCACGGGTCCCATTAACTCCAGGCCATCTATTTCTATCAACACTAATGCACCTCCTAATAATACCCTTTTCACCACACCTTCATAATTTGAAGCAAACTTACCCCTAAGGTCTTTCGCATTCGGCAATACTTTCTTCAACACCAAGTCTCCTTCTTTGAAGTACCTTAAGCATACTTTCTTGTTAAAAGCTCGGATCATCCGTTGTTGATAGCATTGACCATGACATATTACTGCAAGTCTTCTCTCATCTAGAATATTCAAATGCTCCATTCATTTCTTCACCCACTTTGCTTCATCAAGTTAAGTTTTCAACAACACTCAGAACGAAGGTATTTCTACTTCTACCAGTAATACTGCTTCAGTTCCATACACTAATGAATAAGGTATTACGCTTGTAAAGGTTTTGATTGAGGTTCTGTAAGCCATGAGAGCAAAAGGAAGCATCTCATGCCAATCTCTATAAGTGATCGCCATCTTCTCAATGATTCTTTTGATATTTTTATTAGCAGCTTCAACTACCCCGCTCATTTGAGGTTGATATGAAGTTGAGTTTCTATGATTGATCTTGAATTGGTTGCATATTTCATCCATCAACTTATTGTTCAAATTTGTCTCGTTCTCTGTAATAATAAACTTAGGTGCACTGTATCTTATAATAATGTCTCTTTTAAAAAATTTAACCACAACTCTTTTGGTCACTATAGTATACAATGCTATTTCTACCTACTTGGTAAAATAATCGATCACGACTAGAATGAACTTATGCTCGTTTGAAGCTATTGGCGAAATTAAACCGATCATATCCATCCCCCACATTAAGAAAGGCTAAGGAGTCGACAACGCATACAATTCTTGGGGAGGAGCGTTGATTTTGTTAGCATATACCTGACGTAAGTGATTATGTCTTATGTGCCTAATACAATATGATTCCATTGTCATCTAACAATACCCCATTCTCATGATCTTCCTAGTTAACATGTACCCATTCATGTAAGGACCACAAACTCCTTTATGTACTTCTTTCATTAATTTCTTAGCTTCTTCTTTATCTACTCTCCTTAGTAATGTTCCATCTGATGATCTTTTATAGAATGTAGCTCCACTTAATAGGAAATGAGCAGCCAATTTTCTTAAGGCTTTTCTATCTTTTTTATTAGCCTTGTCAGGGAATTCACCTATTTGAAGTAACTTTTTGATATCATAATACCATGGTATCTTTGATTCCTTTTCTTCAACTGTTGGGCAAAAAGCTAATTTTTCCTCCACCTTAATCTTTAAGTGCTGGATTTCTATGCCATCTATGACTTTCACCATCGACACTAACATAGCTAATGCGTCAACAAATTGATTTTAGGTTCTTAGAATATAAGTGAATGAAATATCTTCGAATCTTTTAATTAGCTTGCTTAAATGCTTGTGTTAAGGTATCAACTTCTCATCTTTTGTCTTATATTCTCCTAAGATCTGGAGAATTATAAGAGAAGAATCTCCATACACTTCAAGTTTTTGTATACCCATATCTAATACCATTTTAAGTCCCAAAATGCAGGCTTCATATTCTTCTATGTTGTTAGTATATGGAAATGTCAATCTCGCTACCATAGGGAAATAATTACCCTCAAGTGATACCAACACTACTCCTATCTTACATCTAAACACATTACTGCTCCATCAAAATACATTTTCCATTTTAATTTCTCATCATTCAATTCAGTTATCACCATCACATTTTCGTCAGGAAATTGTGCTTCTAAACCATTATCCTCATCTTCTAATGGGTATTTTACCAATTGGTTAGTCATCATCTACCCTTTGACTGAACTCTAACTTACGTATTTAATATTAAACTCAAAGAGTAGCATATGCCATTTCGAGATTTTCCCAATTAGTGTCGGCTTTTCTGTTAAGTACCTCAACGAGTGTCCACAACCTTATTGAGTAATAGAGGGTATACTACTTGAGCCTGTGCATCACCCATACTAAGGTACAACACGTTCTTTCCACTTTTGAGTATTTCTGCTTGCCTTTTGTGAACTTCTTACTTAAGTAGTATATAGGATGCTCTTTTATGCATGTTTCATCTTTCTGCCCCAGTATGTATCCCATCAATTCAGGAAGAATCGTCAAGTAGAGAATCAACGGTCGTCCTAGTGTGGGAGTAACTAATACTGGCAGATTCATGAGATACTTTTTTATTTCAGCAAATGCATGTTCACACTCTTCATCCCATTCTATCGTTATAAGAGAGTTGATAGAGTAAAGGAAAAAGAAAAGGAAAAATTGTTGATCATTTGTATCAGATCAAAGGTAATAGTGGTACGCTAACATCTTCCTTCTCATTTGGACTGATATTGCATTACCAAGCCAAGGCCTTAGATATACTAGCTATTTCGAGTTCTTGAACACCAATTGGTATTAGAAATGTTTGATAGATGTTCAGAAAGTCCATGTGAGCATGGTATAGTTGATCTCCTCTTTTGCCTTTAGTTTTGGCCTTTATTTCTTGGATCTCATCTTCAGTGGACTCATATCCAAGCCTAAATGTTCCAATCTGCTGCTTAAGCTGTTTCAAGTGACCCCATACCCCCTATCTTAACTCTTCAATGATACTGACTTCAACAAAAATCTACAATCTTCGCTCCTCCAATTCTTCACTCTCAAAATATGAAACAGTTGTCTCTTTGTGAATCTCATAGTCCTGCTCCCCGAGAATAGTAACCAATTACCCATTAGCTATGGATTTCACTTTTTGATGTAAGCTAGATTGAATTACCCTTACTAAGTGAATCCATGGTCTTTCGAATAGAAGATTAAAAGTTCGCAGTATATCTAGAACTTGAAATGGAATAGTAAACTTCTATGGACTGATCTCAACCTGCAGCCCAATTATCTCTCTCTTTGATTCATCAAAAGCTCTTATTGAAATCAAGCTGGGCTTTATCTCAATTGGATCTACTCCAAGTAAATTTAGTGTCGCCAAGGGACACACATTTAGTGAAGACCCATTATCTATCAATATTTGAGCAATTACTTTCCCTGTACACTTGACGACTATGAAAAGGGGCTTTATGTCCTAGTCTCTTTCTTTACCTAGCTCATCTGGTGATAATGAAATCTAATCCATTGCAAATATTAAGTTCACCACCAATCCCAACTTCTTAATGGAAATCCCTTTAGGCACTTTGACATCCTTTTGAATTTTGATTAATGCCTCCCAATGAGTATCTGATGACAATAGTAGGCTTATTAGGGAAATCTAAGTCGATACTTTGGCTAGCTTATTCATAATCTAATATTTACTGGTTTTTACTATCTTCTTGGCAACATTTTGATTTTTATCATCTGTATCTTCAAAGATCCTTTGAGAAGCCTCTTCCATAGTTATCTTCCTCTTGGCTTCATCGTTCTACTCATAAACTCATCCTCAGCGCATAAGCCTACCGACCATAAGTGACGAGGACCTAGTTGTCTGATTCTCTGTTTGGTAATCTAAAGGGGCTGCTTTGTAATTCTCTAGAACTATTGGGAAATTGAAAGCAATTTTCTTGGGCTTACTCAATTCTTCAACCTTCTAAGTCTTCCTGTAGTACTCAAAAACCAATGGCTTAGGTCCATCTCTAATCATTCCAAGCATCCTTGCCATCTTCTTAGCTTCTACGATAAGTTTGTTTTCTTCCTTAAATTCTGGACCCCATCTAAAGGGTGGTTCATTAGCAAATGAGGGCAGGTGAACCAACATAATCTACCAAATACTCAAACTTTCCTAACAGCTCTCCTAGGGTATCAACCATCGGATCCCCTGCTTCATACCTTTCTCTAAGCTCCTTCTAAGTACTTCTCCTTCGTGGTTTTGGCATCGTCATAGCCATAATATCAGCTTTTTTTTTTTTTTTTATCTTCCCATCCTTCAGCAATTGATATATTGCCAGTCTAATCTGGGTTCTATCTCTAAGATTTATATTTTGCAAGTATCCGGCCTACCTTAGATTCCAAGTTATCTCTTCAATAGTGATGGGGAGACCATCTAGATTAATCTCTAATCCAAAAACTTTAACAATGATCATGTTGATCAAATGTCTATGATCCAGTAAAGGATTGTTACCTATGTTAGGAGTAGGAGTCTAAATTAAATCTAATTAAACCAATTTCGAATCAATAAGATCCTAGATGTTATGTTTGAGTCTCCAACATTGGTTCATAGAATGCCTTACTTACCTCAAATGATAATCACAATGAAGCTTCGGGTTATAATCTCTCAGTCTTTATCCTTCCCTCAGTATTTCAAATGTCAGAAGATTCTTTTCCCTTAGTCATACAAGAACTTGGCTTAAAGGAATGGAAATATGAGTAAACTATCTCCTTTATGAGCGATTATTCTAATTCAGATTCGACAGGGGATTAGATCCTCTAATCATGGCTACTAGGGCTGCAGGTTTAACAAGGTTGCTGGTATTGACATCACTTACGTTAGTTTCTTTGGCTTTGTTAGAAAATCTTGCAAAAGGCATCTTCTTCTTAGCTATCTCAAGATTAGGAACCCTTACAGTAGCAATAGCTTTCTCGATTCGACACCTTGAGACTACAATGTCTACAAAGTTGGAAGCAAGATGTCCAACCAGATGTTGGTAATATGGACTTCTAAGAGTGTTGATGAAAGCGAAAGTAAAGTCCTTTTCTGTTAAGGATGGAGTCACCCTAGTTGACATGCCCTCCCAATTTCTGAGCATACTGTCAAGCCTAATTTTTTTCACCTACTGGTTTTATAATATTTAGGTTTTCTTTAAACCAATCAATATTAAACCCTTACCTATTTAATAATAACTCTTGACTAGGGTTTAAAGAAAGTCGGTTTTTTATACTCTAAAAACATCTTGAAGTTGCCACCTGACCAGAGTTGGGAAAACAATCATTGCAACCAATTGGATGGATTGGTTATAACTTAGCCATTAATCTACGATTAAACTGATTTTTTGAAACAACTTTTGAAAATTAGAGATTTGGATTTGGTGGTTAGAAATTTTAAACCTTTCGAATACCATTAACTTTCCAAATTTAACCTTAATATAAAAAATTACCCTTTTTTATTTCATAAAACTCAATTGTTAATTACTTTAATTGGATAACTTAAATAATCTAGGAAGAAAAGGAAAATTAGATTTCTTTATTTTTATCATCGCCCCATAAGTGCTTACGTACCAATTATTTGGAATCAGACGTATTTACTTCTTTTATGAAAATTTTAGTAAGTTAGTCTTGTTTTAATTTTGAAAACGATCGAGTTTACGTTTTACTCAATTTAATTTATTTAAGAAAATTCCTAAAAAAGAAGGTCTTAAATTAGATTTTTTTTTTTTTTTGGAAAATTTTAAAAGGTCCTAACTTTAAAAGGAATCCAATTATTTTTTTTTTTTTGGAAAACCTAATTTCTAAGTGTTTAAAAAAATAATAATAATCTTTATTCTTTAACTATTTACTTATTTAACTTTACTTTTATTTTTTTATTATTTATTATTTTATTTATTTTTATTTTTATTAGACTTATAAATAAATAAATAACTAAATAAACTACTTTTTTTCTTTTTTCTTCTTCTTCTTTTTTTCTTATTATGATTACATTTTCAATTGGAAAGTAAAGTAAATAAATAAAATAAGTAAAATAAATATGGATTAAAATTGGTTCAATAAAAAAGTTATACACGATTCGATAAAAAACTTAAATCGACAATTTCACACAAAGTACAACTTACCATACTAGTTCAATTTTTAATTCCCAAACTTACTACTTTTTATATTCCCTATTGTCAAGTGATCACGACTCTAACACAGACTTGCCACCAAACTATTACGACCCTTGACTTCTATTATAACCGGTGAGTTTTTCCTAATGATTCCATACTTGCTTGTATATGTAGTTAGTGAATATAAATTCTATTAATAATTGAATGTTGTGTGGGGTTAAGTTATGCTTATGTATGATACTGTTTCTGTTTAGAGGTGAGTAAGAGCTACATAAACCTACTTATAATCATACGTAGAACTTAATTTTGATAAAAACTAAAAATGGATATACCATTATATTTTGTATATGAAATGTAGAGTTTTGTTATTATAAAAAGTGGTAGTATGATATCCAGATCTGATTGTTGCCAATGTATCTCTAACTATGACTTCGGAGGGCGTTAAATCTGAGTTACATATAGTACCTGGTCACCTATATGTACTTGTATAGCATACTGATTGTTTATGCATTTATTTGATTAAATTCAATTGTTTTATAACTTGTTTATTGTATGGTTAAGGGAATTATCTCATTAAGTTAATTAGCTTATACCCCTGTAGTTTACTTTTGCAGGCTGATCTATACGTAAAATCGGGCTATCGTATGCCCGAGGTTAGTAATATCTCAGTAGGTAAATGCGAGAGTAAGATTAGTGATATAAGTGAACTTATGATATTATATTTAGATTTTGAATATTATTATGTAGTGAAATAATACTAATTTAAGCTATGAGATATTATAAACTTCTTATCTGTAAATTTCTATATATACATATATGTGTTTTATATTTCAATAGTTTATTATTATTATCATCATAAAATGATATTACTTATACTTACCTAACTCTAAGTTATTAGTTGTAATAGTAGTCTTATATATCGCATGATGGGTTATCGATTGAAAGAAATATCAATCTATAATCCTTTATACAGTATATGGCGATTGCTATGACTAGTCTCTTCGGGTTGTGATATCGGACTCCGAGTTGGGTCAAGTTAGATCTTTAGTTCAGGTCTGGTCTTCTCCAAGCTCTCCAATAACAGCAATAAGGTGGTGTGATTCCAAGTGTTCTAGGCAGCAAATCAAATGGGAAAAGATGTTTTCGTGAATTTCTTATTAAGATTAATGGGGATAGAGAAAGTTCCGTGGTTGTCTTAAGGGTGGTGCGAAGTGGCGATCGGTGGTGGTTAATAAGGTAGTAAGGTGGTGTTTGTTAGGTTCGAATGGGTGGTTGGGGAAGGGGTATTGAAGTGTAAGGAGCTCAGTCATGGACTTAGTTTGGGCCTAAGGTAGTTTGAGGTGGTGGTTCAAGAGGTGGCAACCGTGGGTTAAGGGTGTTTGGTGGTGCAACTAGGGGCTACGACAAGGCATGGGGATGGTTGGTCTCGAATGCCTAAGCTACTAGGAGTATTTCTAGGGTGGTAGGCTGTGGTGTTGAGCTAGAGAGAGAGAGAGAGAGAGAGCTTATGAGTGTTCGTTGCTGGTTGTGTTTGTTCATTAAGCTCCCTTAATTCCCCTTTTATACACGAATTTAACCCAATAACTATGAAAAGCTCAAATTGGACTTGAATGCAAAATGCCCGACAATCCAGTTTTTTCCAAATTTTGGAGCTCAATTTGAATGCTCCCTTGACTAAATTTGGATGCATTATTAAGTTCAATTCGGAGTAGGTTATGTAGTAAACACAATCAAAGCAAGAAATCATGCGTGTGTTTGTGAAATCTATGCAAAAATTAGCTCCAAAGTACTAGGGGTAAGCTGTGTTTTCGTCGAGAAAGGGAGGAAAATTGTGGGAAAGAGGAAGGAAGAGGAGGGAAAGAGAGAGAAAATGCTGACGTAGCACTACGTCAACTAACCCAACCAATCCCAACTTACTACATGTCGCTACATGACACATAGCAACTAACATGGACATGGCACGCCACGTGGCACCATGTCAGTACGTCATCCAATCTAATCATGCTACGTATTAGGATACATGGTGCAATTAGAACCTGATAAGTGGCAGTTCCTAATGTGATAAAAATGAAAAAACTTTATATGCCCCCACTAAGATTTGAACCCTTAACCTCATGCTCATACCTAAAACCGAGTCGAAGTGTTTATCCATTAGGCCGTTGGCCTGTGCTTTATCCATATATGCAGTTAAATTGCACATATAGACTAAGTTAGTTTAAGCTAGATTTAAATCTAAGCCTAAACCTAACGACCCAACTTCTAAACCTATTTCAAAATCTACTCTAATAAAATGTTATTCCTTGAAATCTTTTAATATTTTCTATTTTTTGTGATTTTTTCAATTTTCAAAATTTATTTTTAAACTTCTTATTTTTTTAGGTTGCTTTCTATATTTCCTATATCTTTTATATTTTTCCATATTTCTTAATTTTTTGTGTTTTTTCTTATTTTTTTGTATCTTTCTAAAATTCTTATTTTTTATAAATTATTTTTTTGTGTTTTTCCTAATTTAGAACCTATTGAGGAAATAAAATAAAAATAAAATAAAGGGGAGCAAAAATTGAGTGTCTACACATATTCCTTAAAACTTTTGTTGGCTTTCTTTCATAAATTATTCAAATCCCACATAGATGGAGTCACTTCGATATTGAACTTATACTAGTTGTAAAAAGCTTGTGTTAACTTATCCCTAGTATCAATCTCATTCAAGTCTAATTGGACATACTAAGTTAAGGCGGGCCTAGTCAAGTTGTCTTGAAAAGTTTAGATCATCACCTTGTTATACTTTATGTATTTTTCTATTTTCCTGATGTACAACATAATATGGAGCATTGGACAGCCAATCCCATCGTATTTCTCAGATTCTAGCAACTTAATTCTTTTTGGGAAATCATTATTTTCATATGTCAGCAAGTTGATCATCCCAATTTGTTCAAACTTGTTAACCATTTCTAGGGTTTTAATTTTCTCGATCAGCTTCTACATAAACTCCCTTTCTATCTCTCAGTGTTTCTCCTCAATTTCCTTCCTCCGTATTTCAACATTAGGAGCTAATTCCACATCTTCCAACTCAGGGGGAGGAGTTGCTTCTGCATTCCGATTCGGGTTGACTTGAGATCTTTGTCTATCATTGAAGATTCTAATAACCCGAGTAAGGGCCTAGATTTGTTTAGCCACCTTGTTCATGTTTTCCTCTAAGGTTACAACTTTCAAGTCAAGCTTGGTTTGATTGAAGTTTCCAATACCCTAAGTTAACATTCTTACCTTAAAACAAGTGAAATTAGGCTTCTAACTAAGCTTATTCACTTAGACGTTATCTTAGAAATACTAAACAAAAACCTAAGTTTTAGACCTCTTTGTAAACTAAAATTTTTATTTTTCATTTTTTTTTCATTTTATTTTCTATTGTTTGCTTTTTTTATTTTTTTTTTCTTTATAAAAAAAATAATGAGTAAGAGACTACATAATTGATAAAGATTTTCATTTAATAAATTTGCAAATTTATTAAAAATCGCGAAATCCAACTTATACAATGGACTAAAAGAAAAGAAAGCCCATAATTAATCTTCCTAAAAATAAAAAATAAAAAAACTCAAATCCTATACCTATAAGAGTCGATGGATCTGGTTAGGATAAGCTTCATCAACTTCTCTTATAAGTTTTTGGACTGTAACATTCCTTTCTCAAATCTTACTCTTACTCCACAAGAATTGATTTTCTTCCAGCAGTCTCTTATTTTCCAACTTTAACTCTTCAATCATTCTCTTACTTTCTTGGAATTGGGCTTCAACTCTGGCCCATATGGTATCTCAGTAAGCCTATTCGGTAGGTGAAATATATGTAGGTTCTAGCTCATGTCTAAATATATTTGGAACTTTATACCATATCTTTCTAGTCTTCTCCACCTGATCATAGATAGACTACTTAATGGCTCGGAATTCTCCGACTTTGCTCTTCAAAGTTCCTATGTTGACTATCTTCTTGACTTTTCTCTATTCTTACAGCTTTATGAGTTCTATTGGTCGTTGAATCAAAGTAGCCATAGGTAGACAAGGATCTTGATAACTCATCATGGCAACATCTAAGGAATCTCCATAAGCTATTTCTTGAAGGGGACCCAACTGTCTAGTGACATAAGCTAGAAAATATCTTATACAACCCATAATAACGATAAGAGGAACCCTTACATAATCGGTGCACCCTAAGATGGCTTAAGTGCAATGGCTCTATTTAGCTATCCACATAAAGTTTATTAGCTTCATCTTGTTGATGAGTGACACCCATCCTTTAAACTGATCTTCATCCGGTATCATAAGGTAGTGGGTAAAGTCGTCAATCAGGTTCATATTTCCAGTTAAGGACTCTTTGAGAAGGTTCCTTCTATACCCCTATATATGACTGAGAAACTACATGGTAAGGATTACAAGGTTAGCTGTAAAGTACCATGCCCCTACTTCTTTAAGTGGGTAAGTGTCCCGAACTATTTTGCTAATAGTGCCGGTATATAAGATTTACCAGTTAAGAATTAGGTCACTAGTTTGGCTACCCTATAATAGACTTGACCGTATTTGACTGGAAATAACACTATCCCAAATACTGCTACAATAAAAGCATTGACCCTCTTCTTAGCCCATGATTCATGTCCCCTACAAAAAATCTAACAATATCTCTAATAAGCGTCTAGGCTTGAGAACCACTTTACTAATCTTAGGATATTGAGACACTTCTTACCCTTTAAAGATGAGAATAGCACCAGGGCTGACTTTTTTACTTCCAACAAGGTTATGAAAGCTTTCTTAAGCTGGACTTTGAGATCTAGGATAGTTATACTTGCTTCAAGAGACAGAGCACTAAATAGCTGTGAGTATTTTTCTAAAGTGAGCGTCAACACATGCGACCCAAACTTGAAAGCTATAAATTCCAAATCCTAATAATAGATAAGGGCTTGAATTAGAGGCTAGTAGAGTTGGACCAGCATGATGGACATGACCGACCTAATCTTCTTACGAATGTGATCTTGCTTAGTGAGCGGAAGCTAATTTAACCAATCTCTCATGATAGCCTCAGGAAAGGAATACTTGTTCAACTGGACCTCATGGACAGGCTTTGAATTGACACTATCCTGACTCTCCATATCTAAATCATATAAAAAAAAATGAAATGATACGGTCATTTACAACAAGACCACTAAATTTACAATAGAGTTAGATATGATATTAATAATTTTCCAACTTTTCAAAAATTCTTTTAGAAATTATGCAATCTTTCACTCACTAAGAAATGATAAAAATAAAATACATATAGTACAGGGAATGAAAGTGATTAAATAGAAACAAGTATTGGCAAAATAAAATCAAATAAAAAAATACAGTATGCTACACATACATACAATGCAATAAGGGTCGGTAATTAATAAATTATAGAAAATATGATCAATTCACAATCAAGAAATACCTTTATATATAAGTAAGTTTGAAATAAGATTTAAAAAAAAAAACTGAAGCTTGCAAATACTTATATATAAGGGTCAGTTTTTAAATTTCCCCTTTTTTAAAGATGAAAATCGAACCAACCCCAGATAAATTAAGCTTTTCTTATAATTTAAAAATAACTACCCATTTTTCGAAAAGAATGATATAAGAGAGTAGGGTTTACGGGTCTCAAGCTCTGTAGCTCCAAGGCTTTTTAGAGAGAAGCTTAGTAGATTATATCGAAGCTAAAGTGAGCTCACCTATTACCGCTAAACGGGGGTAATGACCTTAACAACCTGAGGGTTACACAATAACAGTCCGTCCTAAGTTTCTAAGATAGCTTAGGTCCGACCACATCTAAACACGCAAATGATTACTAAAAATAAACCCCTACCCTTAATTCCCTAACAAGGCCCATTGGGCCATGCTTTTTCTTTTTTAGCGTCTACATCACTAAAAAAATAATTAATACAATTATAATACAATTAAGGAAAAATAATATAAAAGCCCATCAAAAATTGGTGGAGTCACCAATTTTGTCGAGCCTTATTTCGATTTCCTTAATTTAACCTATATTAAACCTAACTCACTTAATATAAATTACTCGACATTAAACTAAGGAAATACTTTTCTTTAAAAAATAAAAAAAAATTAGAGTCGTCAACCAATTTAACGTATGAAAAATGAAAATAGAGTTTTCAGGTGGGAAAACCTTAATTTAGCCACTAATCCGCGGGTTTTCTAAAAAAAAAAATGATTTTTAGAAAATTAGACTAGAAAAAACTATATTTGAAGGCTAACCTATTAAAACCAAGTCACCATATAAAAACTAACGAAAAATTGATGAGATTTATTTTTATAATTTCCTAAAAATACTAAAGTATATATAAATATACAAAAAATAAATAAAGTAATTTTTTAATTATTTTTTTATTACGAATTTTTCAAGAAAATAGGAAAAAAGTTTTTTATTTTTTATATAGTTACCCTAAAAGTGCTTACGTACCTACTAGTCGAGATTGAGCCAGTCGTAGTTCTCTTTTATAAAACATTTAGTTGATGGATTCTTTTTATTTTGAAAATCAAGCTAGGTTTACGTTTCTTAACAATTTATTATATTTTTTAAAAAACCTAATAAATCTAAATTCACGAATTAAAAAAAAAAAAAAACCATAACTAGCCAAATCTACTTAGAAAACTCTGGTTAATATTTTTATTTATTTATAAAAATCAGTACGTGTCAAAAGATATCTTTTCTTAAATCCTACATGCAAAATCTATTGAGATACAATCTAGATACTTATCTTCATAAGTATCTCTTTTAAATTCTAACCGTAAGATACGTTAAAATATAATCTAGATACATATCTTTATATGTATTTTTTTTAAATCTTAATCGTAACATACGTATCTTTTCTAAATCTCAATTGCATAATATGAATCTCAATATGTATATTTTCTAAATTCCAACTGTAAAATAAGTATCTCGATACATTCTACATACGTTTATTTTTTTAAAAAAAACACGATTTTACTAAAGGCGCAATTTAACTGAATTTTATGAAAAAATGGAATTATCTAAAAAAATTATGCAATATGAAAATAATAAAAAAAAACTACTCTTAAAAAGATAAATTAGTAAAAACAATTAAACTAACTAATAAAATAAACAATTTTTACTGAATCAAGTTGTGTGCGATCGATGCGCTCGCCAACGGTGCGTCATGATCCTAAAGTGGATCGTATGTGCACAAATGAATTGGTCGTGTTCGTTGCTCAAATTGTTGATCAATTGGACATCCTGTGGAGTGAACTGTACGTGTAGCTGATGATTTAGATAGCGTGGATAAGTGTGGCTATAGTGAATTTTGGGACGTATCTCGCGGGTGTGGGGCATGCGATCAAGAGCAGTGGCTATCCAAGGGCTTCAGTAAGTGAATTGTGAAGCAACAGCAAGGACGTGCATGTGAAGTGAGACATATCAAATAGTGCAAGGTGCAGGGTGGCTATTTGTATTGACAATCAGGTATGGCGATGTTTGTTAGTGTTAGTCAGGAGGACGAGGCAGTGTAGTGTCGGTTGCTACTGTTGGGTGAGGTAAGTATTCGGTGTAGTGGAGTGAAGTAATCGCATAAGGGAGCTGTTGTTCAGGGCATGTGTGGAATTTGTGAGGTTGTTTAGCGTGTGTGTAAATTGTGATCAGTCGGTGTGTGTGTGTGTTGGTGTTCTATGCAGCAACATCTTGCGAGTCTTCGGTCAATGTGCTGACGTGTGCTGATGGTGCTGGCGTTATGGACATGGATGTGGGTTCGTCAGTGCTTGAAGGTTGCGGCAGTTCGGAATTTGGCGAAGGAAGGTCGACTTTCGTGGGTCAAGGGGCGTGAATTAGGATACATCGGCGATGGATTTGTTGTACTGGCTTTGTAGCAGCAAGAATTGGGATCATACGTGTCAGCTTTTGTGGAAATTTAAGACGTTGCTTTGTGCTTCGGCTTTGTTGTGAATTGAGGGTAGGGGATTATTGGCTGTGTTGGATTGATGGATTTGGTGCTCGTGAATTACACGGATTGTGGTCAGGGAATTTTGGATGTGTATTTGGGTTTGTGTACTAAAGCAAAATGTGTTCAAGTCCATCAGTCAACGTGTTATTTATAAATCTTCAATCGTATCTTTCGTATAAAAGACACGATAATAATTCTACAAAAAATTTGATCTAATTTCTAAAAACTCTACTTAATTTAGGTTTTCTATTTCTCAAGGCCTGATTTGATCTAATTAAATATAACTCAATAATTTATCTAATGAATGTTAAATCTATTTTATCCTAATATAAATTAGATTAAATTCTATTTTAAATCGGATTAGACTAAAATTATTTTAATAAAACTCAATTTTTAAATGACTTAACGATTTATTAAATTGATCACATATAATTATCTAATTTGATACTAAACGATTCGATACTATTTACTCGATATAATTCAACTCAACTCGATATGATTCAACTCGATACGACTCGAGTCGACTCTCTTTTTTATTTATTTATTTTTTTTTAATTTTCATTTATTATTATTTTTTATTTATTTATTAACCTAACTTAACTAAAATAAAATGAAGAAGGGCAAAAATGAGATGTCTACAATTAGGAAACTTCCTTATCTTTCTATCATGTGGTTGGACATTGCTTATTTTGTTCATGTGTTAAGTTAATTCATGCAAGCTCTACAACAATCTCATCAATTGGCACTAGAAAGGGCATTGTGTTATATTAAGCTGCATCTAGGATAGGGTATTTTCTTTCGGGCCAAATCTGATTCAGTATTGCGTACATATAGTTACAATGATTAGGGTGGTTGTGTTGATACTCGTCATTCCACATCCTGGTTTTCTGTTTTTCTTAGTGAGTCATTAATTAGTTGGAAGTCTAAGAAGCAGTCCTTGGTAGCTTGTAACTCTGCTAAATCCGAATATCATGCTCTTACTACTGTCATTTGTAAGCTTATGTAGTTGTTGGCATTGTTGAAAGGGTTTTGTGTAGATTCAATTCTTCCTATTCGTTTGTTTTCCAACAACCAGTCTACTTTTCATCTTACTCGTAATCCAGTTTTCCATGAGCAAACAAAGCACTGTGAAATGGATCTTCATTTTATACGTGACTAAGTTAATGATGGTACTGTCTTGCCTATGTATGTTTCTAGCAAGCAACAGCTTTTTACGCGAGGCTTATATTCAACTCAATTTCTTTTCCTTTTAGGCAAGATGGGAGTAATTTCCATTTACTCTGCATCTTAAGGGAGCCATTGAAGTCTGTTGTACTTACAGTAAATAGTAGACTAGTGTAGTCTTGTATATAATAGACCGGTGCACTATACTAGTATTGTTCTTACTGTAGTCTTGCGTACAACAAACTAGTTTTTCTATATAGTGTATAGTGTGTAGTATATATATGTGTCCTCCTTGTATAGATAATTTAATTAGATTTCTACCAGAATTAACAAACTCTCAACTATCTTCTGTTCATTCTCTTCCAGCGTTAGTTCTACGGACCCTAATATGATTTTCCTCTTCTGTAAGTGTCTCGTTTTTACTTTGCATTAGTTCATAACCTCTGATTTTATCAACATCATACATAAATTTTTGGAGTTCACATCATGAAACATACCCCTTATTCCATGGGATGTTTCCATTCCTATGTTGAGTTGTAGGAGAAATATATTCATTAAAGTCGACATAAATATATTTTTAATCCTTAACTTTCGATCATTTTTTTATTTGAGTCCTTAATTTATGATTTTTTTAATTTTTCTATTCAAGTCATCAATGATTGCATAATTTGTAGACAATGATTTTTCTTAACCTCATTAGTTTTTCCATATGCTACGTGGTATGATCTCATTGATCTAAAATATTAATCAACTAAACAATTTAATTTAATTAAAAAATAAAAAAGTCTCAAAAAGAAATAAATCTGAAATTTAAATGAAAAGAAAAACATTCGACAATAAAAAATGGTCAAACATTAAAGATTGAAAATAATTATATTGTTTGTTTCCTCTAAAATTTATTGTCTTTTCACTCCTTTCCTCAATCTTTATCACTTTTTATTTTTAAGCAAACAAAGGCTTAAGCTCATGGTCTTACAGGACAATGAAGAATAAAAAAAAAAAAATTCACAAGAAAAATAGATAACTATAGTATTGACTAAAAATTTTATAGATTCTGATAAGACTATTCATCAAATCAAATAGAACTGAATTGAACCGAACCATATTGAATCGTGATGCAATTCTTTTGTATTTTAGTTCAATTTGTATTTCGGTTTGAAAAGGGTTTAAACAGTTTGAATTGAACCAAATCACTTAAACCTAAACCAAACTGCTTCTCATTAAAAATTTAAAAAATAAATGATATTTTTTAATTTTAAACTCTATTGATATTTCAATCTAGCATAATTTACCTTTTCCTTTTTTTCTAGATTCCCGGTTTACTCTTAACCTCTCCAATCTACTAATTTTTCTTCTAATTGTCTCCCATCTCTAACAAACTTATGCATATTCACTATTATTTAAGATGAAACTTTCTCGTGATATAATATTATATAGTTTTGATTTTTATATAATAGCTTCAATTTGGACATCAATATTGGTTGAAAAATTGAAACTCCAATAACTATTATTATTATAAAAATGAAAATAACATTTTGAAAAAACAGTTTGAACTGAACTAAACCTAACCATATATAAAGCGGCTCAACTCATAACCCTAAATTGTTAAAAGCAATTTAGTTTATTGGGGGTTTAAACCAAACTGTTTTAAATGTGGCTGTGTTTAGTTTGGTTTGAACAATAACCAGGAATACCCATGGGTTTGATAAATAAATATAGCAAAAATAGATAATCAGAATAGGAAACTAGGAGAAAAGGATATATCAAGAGATTCTTGAGATAGAATAAAACATGTTGTCGATGATTTTTCTTTAAAAGAAATTTCTCCAATTTCTTAAAGAAGACCTTGATTTTTCAAGCATTTTTGTTTTACTCCATAAGCACATTCGAGCTGCCCATCAAATGATAAGAGCACCATCTTACCTTGGGGAACTTAAAAGCACGAGGACCAAGACAAATTATCCTAAGAACAAGATGTCCTTGACCCTTGATACATGCAAAAACGCTTATTTTCCGCAAAATCGGATTCATTATTAAAACACCGCTATGAAACTAATAAATACAAAAGTCTAGATCAGACATTCAACATATAACATTCCTTATAGTAAAAGGACCTTGTGGCAAGTGAGTACCACTACTCCTAGTTTATCTAGCACTTATTAAGCTAAATGCTTCAGGATCCAAACAAGCTCCACCATTTGTAAAACTCGAATATGTTGAGTTCCCTCCAACTTCATGAATATTTTCAAAACCCATTTGTATTGCCAAACATTGTTTCAACTCAGCCAACACAATGCACATGTCAGGCCTTTGGATCCCCGGGATCAATGTACATGACATGGCTATCTCTATAACTTTCCATGCAGAGCTGACTCCGAATTCTCCATGTAGTAATGGATCGACTACTTTCTTGATGTCTCCTCTATTGATGAACGGATTGACCCAATCCACTATGGAAATACTTTCTTTGGAGCCTTTAATGATCGCAGAGCGGCCGGTAATAAGTTCAAGTAAGATAATGCCAAAACTGTAGACATCACTTGCCTTACTTAACCTGCCAGTTGCTTGAAATCTAAAAAGAATGACAAGAGAATTTAAAATTTTAGTATCTTGTCACAAAGAAAGTTATATTTTTATCACAAACAAATGGCCTTATTAACATCATGAAATAGGATCCTAGGTATATGAATTTGTATTGTTTTGTAGGGGTGCTTAATTATAATATAAGTGGGATGATGAAAAGTAAGATTAGTCTTTGGTGTTGGATTTCACCCCCACTATTTATCATTTATACTAAGCGAATCTAGAGGATAGAGTTGTATTTTTCACCATACTACATTACATTCTCATGAAGTTATCAGAAAAGGAAAAAAAAAAAAAACCATAGAAATATTGATTCTTTAGAATCCTACGTTAGGAATTGACCTAATGAGACCAATGACATGTTAGAAGCTAGTTCATGTATAGCACTTACTCAGGATCCACATATCCAATAGTGCCGGCTAGTCGAGTAGTAACATGAGTTGTACTTTCTGTTAAGAATGTTCTAGACAAGCCAAAATCTGCTATTTTTGCTTGCATATTATTATCTAGTAAGATATTTGCGGGCTTCAAGTCCCTATGTACTATAGACGGTATGCATCCATTATGCAAATACTCTAGTCCTGCATGACCAAAATTAAGTTTAATAACTTGAGGCACCACATTTTACATGGTAATTCATCCTCTCTCAATTGTTGCAAACCTTGTGCCGCATCAATAGCAATTTGAAGTCTTTGGTTCCAACTTAACACCTCTTTTGTTGTTTCTACAAACACAAGATTCGATTAGCTTCTTAACTCATTGTTAAATTAGAGAAATTATAAAAATTAACAATCAAGAAAAGAAAGAGTGAAATAGATGAGGTACTATCTCTCATGTGGGATGTAAAATCAAATAAGAAAACCATCCACGCAAAAACAAATAAGTTTACATCTATCATATACCTCATTTTTATTTTTTATCCATTAAAAGGGTTAAATTTTTAAGATTTGCTAGAGGTGTTTGTATAGACATGGTTCATATTCTATGATGTAAGGTGTTCCTGAACATGAGAATATTTTAAAATTAGGTATTGTGAGAAAGCTAACCAATCATATATAAATTAAACCATATTTAACAAGCTTAATCTTTTAATTAAATGGTCGTTGGTCTAAAATTTATCCATGTATCGGAGTAAGAGGTACTATAGTTGAAATTGTGCACATTTGTCTCACTTCTGTTTATTAAAAAAAAAACACACACACACACAAATACATTATAAGTGGTAAGTTTAAACTTTCAAGATAAGTGGTTTTTGATTCATAAGTCATAAAAAAAGAAAGAAAGAAAGTAGAGTTCTTGACTAATCATGCAAGAGATATAGTTTACTCATTATCTCAGTGTTTATATGGCTTCAATTGTTTATGACCTCATTTAGCTCTTTCTAAGACATCAATATCATGGCTGTTAAACTAAGTATGAGAAAAGGGTCATGGTCCCTTAATTACCTAATAAATGGTGTCTTAAGCTACCGTTGGCCATGTATTCATATATGAGTGCCATATTTCCACCATCATGACAATAGCCAATCAAAGAAACAAGGTTTTTATGGTGAACAACCATTAATAGTTGTGCCTGCAATAAAAATTAAATGATCTTAAGAAGATGAAATAAAATTAGTTAGAACAATTACAATTTCCATATGATTCGTCTCAAAGTGAGGAATGAATTCTCATGATGGATCTAACCTCTACTTGGAACTCCTTATGTCCTTGCATGGATGTTTCAGACAATAGCTTCACGGCAACTTTAGTCCCATTTGTTAGATCACCAAGATACACTTTTCCAAAACCCCCTTCCCCTATTACAATTTTTAGATTCTCTGTGATTTGCAAAACCTCATTGTATCTAAAAGGCCGATTCCTTGGTTTTATAAGACCTTCTTTTCGAAGAAGTCTAATAACACCTATAAAACAAGAAAGATAGGATCCATATAAGAGGAATTAAGGAATTTTTAATAAAAGATTTCACGTTTCTATTCTCTAGTGTGTTTCTATTAAATTATTCACGATATATCATCAAATATCTAAACTTGTCACAACTTCTTATTAGCCAATACGGTTTAGTATCTTAAGTAAAATTGACGTTCTCGTTAGAGCATAATGGATGAAATGATCATGCGATTGATATCTACAGGTTCCAAAGGGGTATTAGACATAATTAGAGCGTTACCTTCCCTCCTTCTGTTTCTCCGAAAAAGAAGTAGAGCACATATGATGACAAAAAAGACAATTGCTGATAAGATAGATGCAATAACTGGAACACTGGATCTCTTCTTACTGCTCTTTTCATTTTCTTCACAATATTCTGTCTGGCATAAAGGATTTCCTACCAAGCTTTTAAGAAAAAATTTAAATCTCGGTTACTCAGTGTTAGTCATTCACCATAAAACTCTAACCTTAATTATATTGAATATCTAACAAAAAAAAAAAGAAAAAATGATGTATTTTGAATGAATCCCCATAGTTGAATTGTTTGTTTTTCAATGTGTGAAGATGATGCAATTGTTTTCCTCATACCAAACATTAAGCAACATAGGATATTCCAGAATCTTAGATAATGTACACTCGTATATCATTTCTTACTGTAAAACCAATGCTCCATCTCGAAACTTTTTCTTTAATGATGGGGGAATTGGACCAGTGAGGTTGTTTCCCATCAAATATCTGCATTGAGATTGTAAGATTAATTAATCAAATATGCCTTTGGCCAACAAACAATAATTGTCCATCAAAATTTGAGATATTTATAGAAGTGGCATATCTTTGCAACTTACAGGATTTTTAGGTTTGGTAATTCACCCAGAAACTCTGGTAGAGATCCTGATAATGCATTGTATGATAAGTCCCTAATACAAATCAAGAAACAAAATTAGCTCTATGAAAATTCTATTTGCTTTTTTATCATGAATAGACAATAGCTTTACATCTACAAATTAAGGGCAACGAGGCGACTTGCCGTAGACTCTTTCCTTACAATGTTAAAGGAGATATTGACATTGTCATACCATTGAACATATAACAACTTGTTCAAAAGTAATGACAGATAAATTTTACATCCATAAAAAAGTTGATTTAAACGCTTAAATATAATATGCGCGGTCTGATTTTATATTCATAAATCAATACTTTTACTTGCCGACTATAAGTTTAAAGTCCATCAAGCGTATTGCTTATATAGATAGTAGTAAAAGCGAGCATTCATGGGTTCAAATTCAAGATGTCTCACTTTAATAATACAATAAACTTGATATATACAACTAACTAATCTGAAAGGTTAATAACATGTTAGATAGGGTGCAGTCTTATATTTGTTGGTTAAACAATAATCAAATTTTACAAGCGTGCCTAGAGGTGCTGAAAATTAATGGCCGCAACAATAATGACTTACAAGGTTTGCAGTTCATAGAGCTTAGAGAACGAATTAGATATCTCCCCTGTTAAGTTGCAAAAGCTTAAGTTCCTGTTTAAAATATTGCCAAAAATGATCAATTTTCACGTCATTTGAACATTCAAAAAATTGTCATATCAGTTTTTGTACATCAAATGTATATAATTCATATATTATGTGTATGGTTCCAAAATGGAAAACTAAATTTTTCAATCAAATCTAACCTTGTACAATGATTCCGACTTTAAAGCATATTATACATTAATGCAACTAGCCACTTACAGCAAGATAATTCTTGGAGGATTATTGTAACTACAGTTGATACTTTCCCACGAAAAATTTTTGGGAACACATGGATCACCTTGCCAATCTTTTGTCACAGCATATGTTTGCTTAATATTTGTGATTGCATCAACTGCAAAATAAAGAGATCCAGGTATCTTAAGCAATTCAGCATAATTGGAGGACTATTCAAATAATTTCGTGTGTTATTTGGATGATGGAGTTAGAAATGTCTAAAATTAAAAAATATCATACCATCTGCTAAAAGTGTAGGCTTATATGGAAGTTCTAGAACACTGAACCACTCTATAGCGTTGACAATGGGAGGAAGATTGGATCCTTCAGCTGCATATATTGAATAGTTAACTACAGTTCCATAAAATTGCAACAAGAGAGTCATCGGTTTCGCGTATTCAAGTGTAATAGCTTTTGTAGTTTCGTTATTTGTGGACACCCTAATTGTCCTTATCTGTCCATCTTCAAACCGTTGGATTTCTGCAAAGTGAAAATATATATGCCACGTAGAAGTTGCTGCATCAACAAAATATTTCAAGTAACTCAGAGGGATGCTGGCATTGGATGATTCTGCTGCTGTCATCAGGACCTTATCAGGTACTTTGTAAAAATTATTAATGCCACTAGTGTTGAAGAGGGAGTCGTTCGAAACTAAATGACAATTATCAAACATATATGGATCCCATATCCGATCATAAACATCATCAGGATACCTAACAAACATATAAGAAGAGATTAGTACAATGAGCCGAGCTTATGGAGATCAGAGTTATTCGAGTAAGTGGATAATGATAGACTGAATGCTTATTAAATGTTAAATTTGCAACATGAATTGACACGGTTTACTAGCTGCTCCAGGGTTGATGAAATGCTACATGGAAGGGTAGTAGAGTATTATCACTCTAATACAACAAGTCAAACAATAAATATATAAGCGTAGATTGGTCGTATAACAAATCACTAATTGTCTTGGCAAATTAGGTTGACAATGTAGAAAGGATGAAGTCGTAGGACATAATCCTATTATTCAGCTTTAGATTTAGAATTTCATCTAAAGATGGAGTGTCACAAGACATAATTGTAAGAAACAAATTAGGAGATAAAAAATAGATGATCATGGGAACATTTTCAAAAATTCCTCCAAAATTATAGGAATGATTTATCTTTTAAAATTTATGAAGTTGAGGGGCAGCTGCCTAGAATGGGACCCCTCACGTGCCCCTGTTTACACTTAATGTACAAAGATACTTCTATTATATATGAGCAAAGAAGATGTATTTTTCAATTATACCCAAATGGCACAATGAAGTTAATTATTTCTCATTAACTAAAACTTACCTGACGTATTTTGATTGTGTCCCCACGTTGTAAAGCCCTCGGTTAAGTAATGCACCTGAACCAGATTGATAAAGGGCATTTTCCATAATTCGTAACTGCAACCCATTTATGAAAGGACTACCATGTCCTGTGTTTACAAGACAAACATGGACATCGCCCTCTGGAGGAAAAATTACTACCTCATAGTACATGAAGCTAGAAATATTCTGCAAATGGACAGTGACCCATTTATTCACACCAATGTGTAAATCGAATATCGGTATTTGATTCCTGCCATCATAATTACCATAAAGGAAATGTGCCCTAATCAAATACGTTTGGTTTTCACCTTTTCCTGGTCTCAAAGTGTAACAGTTTCTTATTCCATGTGGAAAACTCCTCAAGTTCTTTCCCATAAGCATGATATTGCTATTCATAACTTCAGGTGACACCTCCATATTTTCTCCAGAGTCAATGTATCCATTATCAGTTTGGTACCACATTTGACGAGTATCGTCTAAGTATTCACCAGTCGCTCCACAATCAATATATATGGAACCTTGCAAAGAAAAAAAAATATGATTACGATGTTGCAGAATCAATTCAAACCCGATATAAGGACTAAAGTTCTAATTATGTCACGTATTAGGAAGCTTCAAAATCCTAAGGATAAGATCCTATACTTTTACATCTATTAGTTGTAAAACTATATTCATCACATGCTATCTTAATCGTGTGATCATCCAAAAGCTTTTATTTTGTTATGTATAAGTATACACGCAGATTCCAAGTTTGCAACTCAAAAATTAACATCATGCATAAGCTGAAGCCACTTGTATTGTTGCAAATGGATCTTACAAGTGCAAAATTGTCGTAAGGTTAACTGGTTGAGTGGTTGCTCTTTCAAATGACAGAGTTGTTGAGATGCGTGCACAACATCAAAAGCACGTAGGCTTCCAAAAAATGTTAAACTCTTGAGTTTTGATCATATTGTTCCAACATTACTGTATTTATTGATGAATAGTATACTATTGCATGTTTACATCTAATTATATGTAATGATTTAGTTAACTGTTTAATTAGTAATATTTATATATATTTAAATCTTACTTATGTGGATACTAAGGTAACATATTTAATTAATTTGCAAAATATTAACTAGATAATTATATCTAATAAATGGCTAAAAATGATTAAATCAAATCAAAATAAAATTAATTGAATGGTCATATATATGGGTGAATTGCAACTTTATTTCCTCTATGGGTGCACTTAGTCTTCCCATCTTTGGTATTGAGCTTAGACTCTTAAATCTTCAAAAAATTGTTTTTGCCCCCTAATAACCATTATGCCATTTAATAAACAATAAAAATGTGCCTTTGATATTTGTTATTATTCTATCGAAAGATAAAATAGTAAAATAAGATCCAAAAATATACTCTTTTAAGAACTCAATTTCCAAGATAAGGTATCTAAACATATACAAAAAGAGACACAAAGTGGTTCATTTATAATTTACCCTAGTCATACATATACTACATCCAAACATCGATTTCTATATAAACATAGGTCAAATACAAATATTATACGAAAATAAAGAAAATATAATCCCCAAAAAAACAAAAGAAGGAACCAATCGAAATTTTTGAAGCTAAAGAAGAATCTCTATGGGCAATATGTCAAAAGAACACAAAGCAATAAGTAAGAATAAATCAAAATTTGATACATCATCTACCATGTAACCAATTTTTATATTCTCGCAACATCTTCCCCTAATCCATTCACGTGCCTTAAGACATCATAGTAAATTTACCACAGCCATGGCAAATAAGCATAGCAATCACGTGCTCTCAAGTTAAATTAAACCCAGATTTAATAATCAAGGGTGTCGGTACTTGTTTGTCAATATATAGCATAGGTACCTGGAATTTGATGGGAGGGAGGATTTTCTTGAGCAACCACTGTTACACAACCTAAACCACAGAAGGAGATGATTACTCCATGGAATACAAGGGCTAAAATGATAATTCTTCCACACATTTTTTTTTTTTTTGGGTGGTTTATGTTGTCATAACACCTGAGGTAGATATTTTCTATTTATAAGGAAGAAAAGATTAAGGAAATAGGTTCCAGGAAGACTTAAGAGTTAATAAGCCATCAAGAGTCACGCGTGTGGAAAATGCCACGAATATGCAGCGTAAGATGTCGATTTCCCACTTCTTTTTTTGGTTTCATGATTTTGTAAGACCTTGAGGTAGATGTGCTGTTTATAAAGTAGTGAAATGGATGATGCATGTACAGTATTCGGGTCCCGTGAAAACTCATAGTTAATGTGTCATTCTGTGTGGAAAATACCCATGCTTCACAATTGCAAACTAACTACTATAGTCTCCGTTTATAAATTCTTTAAACCTAAAAATTTGATTTCGGATTTGGTTCACCATTTGAACCATAATTATCAATAAATATTAAATATTATTATATTACTAAATATATATTTTTAGTATTTTTTTACGATTCTACTTTTATAGAGTTAGTCTTATTACCGATCTCACATTTAATTTATATTCATTTAAATTTGAATAATTGAAGAGATTGTGAATTCAATTATTAAGATTTTAAAAAATATAAATAAATAATAAGATGGTGAAAAGCTCTTGTATTTTCTAATTAATACAGTATGTATCCTACGATAAGTCATCTACTCCATCTCCTGATTATTACATTTCGTTGAAGAATCCCTATCGAAGTTCCTAATTCAATGTCTTTCATGTTTTTTAGCTAATACCACAAAGGTGGCTTTCTTACATTGCAGGTGTTTCTAACTGAAAACTTAGGTGAATGGGAATTGATAAAGAAAGGGTCAAAAAACGGAACAATAAGATGAAGATATATGTAATGGATCATTTCTTAGAAAAATGATATGATAAATGCTAAATAATGGATAATACCATTTATTTATTAAAAGTTCTTTTTTCCATCTATGACTAAAGACAGTTCCTTATCATGAAGGTTATCGATGTTCGGATTTAACATTTTGGGTCAAGCAATTGAATTGAATTCAAGGAATCAAAATTTGGATTTTGCTTACTTTTATCAATGATTGAATCGGTTTTTTCCCCCTCTCACCCATGCTTCTGATCATTGTAGCAAGTGTAGTCCTTGCTTTGATTTTCGATTCCTTTTTCCTTATCCAGGAATGAGGAAACGCTAAAATAATTTAATTATAGCTAAATTTAATAAATCAAAATTATTGTAATGTGGTATGGATATTAATTTTCCAAAAGAATGAAGTGGATTTGAATCCTTCATTTTCAAGTTAAAATAAGAATGTAGTTAAAAAATATATATTAATAAAAATATTATATCATTTCTTTTCACCATTACACAATTACTGAAAGATTCAAACTTATTCATCCCTTGATAGAACAATGTTCATATCAATGGAAGTATAACACCGTAACAAACAATATGGCATTGAGAATGGCATAAAACACTGCATAGGAGGCCAAGACTGCCACCTCAATGCTAATTTAAAAAATGTGTAATTTAAATAATTGGTAAATTGTGAAACCAATCCTTCTTTTGTGCTGAAGCAATTATAACTTTTAATTAGTGGTAGGGACATTATTCCTCAAATTGATCCGATTCCTGTTTGATTTATTACATCAATAATGGATCAGCAAGCCCAGTCCACCACGCAAACTATACCCTTATCCATGCTTATGTAATTGGTTCAATTATTTCTATAACTACAAGAGTTTAGTTGTAGCATTTGTCTATCTTATACCAGGTCTTATAAAATGGTCTATTTTCGTTGTCTTATTCATAGAGGTGTTTTTGGATATTTCTTTTTTTTTTTTAAATTGTAAATAACTTTAAAATTCTTTGATTTAGATTTCAAATACTGCAAATCTTCCCTCTAACCTTTGATCAATTTGCAATGCAAATAACCTTTTTATTTTTGGTAAGAAAAAATTTATACCTATAGTCAAAGTTTAGAGGGTCTTAAATTATACATTAATAAGTTCAAGATGTATTTGCACATTAATATTAGAGTTTATGAAAGTTATTTACAACTTATGAAGGTTATTTAGCAATTTATTAAATTTTAAGATGATGAATTGTAATATTTAAAAGTTTAAGAGATGTATTCACAATTTTTTTTACCCTTATTTCATAATATAATCACATGTTAACAAAGTTGTAGCCCATACTTCATTTATAAGCTAATCTAGAGATGGGCATTAGCCGACCGATCTACGGGGTCCTAAAGCATGAATTGGGTCCCTAATTTTATGATATTATTACGTAAATTTAATTATTGTGAACCAGTTGAATATTGGCACATGTAAAAAAATGGACACAATAATTAATGGACCTCATAGAGCTCCTCTTTTGTAAAACTTGAAAAACATTGATGAAATAAATAGAGAAAATAAAATATCAAGGATACAATTAGATTAGTAGTATATTATGTTGATAACTAAATTTATACTGTTTTTCAATATAAAATATAGACATGCTTGCTGCTGTGAATGTGATCAACGATACAAGGTTATAATAAGTTCAATCAAAATGATTAATTATTGAGCCCAAACTTAACTTAAAATTTTAAAACTTAAACTTGATTCGAGCTTAAGCTATACTTTAAAGTGATATTTAATCAATTATAACTTGACTCGACTAATCTTGTTTTGGGTTGATTTTTCTAATAAAATATTTTCCTTTCAAATTGAGACAACATGGCTATCCAAAATTAATAAATATTTAAATTTGATTTAAGCGTGATTAAGTTTAAGAACTAAAAGCTAAATATTATAAAATCTTAACCCAACTGTTACTAAATCAAATTTAAATAACTTTTCAATGAAACTTGATTAATTAGTAAGTAAAAATTATTAAGATAGTTGTAATCTAATAATACAAATACCACATCCTAATCAAATGGATTTTCCCTCTTTTAAATGTAATTATCGTATCTATAATAATTTGGCCAAAAAAATTTGCAAGCAGAGTGGGCTCATTTCCACCAAAATGCACGGTGGGCTTTTCGTCAACCGATGGCTTTATTTAACGTGGGAAAAGAAAAGTTAAAGCGAGGGTCATATTCCAACTGGGGTCCAAGACGTAGCCTTTACTAATTTCATTTTCATGGTATATTATATTGTTAAAAAAGAAATAATACAAAGACTTTTGAGTCAATCCACTTCAAGTCTTGGAAATAAAGTTTCGTCAAAAGAGGGTCCAAAATCCATTGCAATATACATTGATGGGGTGGCTCGTTTCAAAGAAGTATTAACTTAGTGGTATTAATATTTATCTCTCAATGAATTGATTTAATGGAGTCTCTCTGTTTGAAAGACAAGAAGAAAAACGAAAAAAACTTCAGCTCAGCATATATCCATTCATTGGTTGAATACCGAATATATCTAAACGCAAAGATGACAAACTTATGAAGCTGAACCATATTTAAATTTTAGGAAATACTAATGTTAATAAACTTTTGTTTAAATTTGCATATATTATTATCATGATTTACTTAACTTTGACCATAAAAATGAAATGAGGCCCACTAGTACACCACATAAATGGATATATGATTAAAGTAACATTTAGTTGGTAAAACGAGACAATATAAGGAGAAATAGATAGGAAAGTACAACTTCTTTATATCACGTTTTGGTGTATACCATATTAAGTGGATTTTTTATGTTGTGACACAAGAGATAGAGATGAAGTTTGGTCATGATTTAAGAACAAAGAGTACATATTTGAAAGTAGCAACATTCATCAAAAAGCCCAATGAAGTCCTTTTAACATTCTAAACTAGTAAAAAGGAAAGCCTACTGAACTAGAACTAGAAGATTGGTAGAAACAACCATGCATAAGGTAAAAACAATTTGTATAGCATCAATCATTTAGATTCATGCTATTATGGAGACATATGATTGAGGTTTTGGTGGTGTAAAATTGAAGATGACGTAGTTTTGGTACCAAAGAGATTTCTAGAATCTAACTTAATTAAGGGTTTAATTTTTTATGTTGTCATGTCTAGGGTGGATGATTGGCTAAAAAATAAATAGGCCATGGTTGCAATGAAGTTAGCTAAACCTAAACAACATATGAAGTCATTTTAGGGATGGATTAGCTGTCAAAGCACCATGCTACACTTGATTGTTATAATCGAATAGTGTTTTGCAGAAGTGAACAAGATAGAGTTGAAGTTACATTTGACACCGATAGTACAAGAGTATTTAGATGTATTCGTTGAAGACTTATCGAGTATTCCACCTATCAAGGAGGTCGAATTCAAAATCAATCCAGTTTCAAGGACAAAACCTATTTCAAAACCGACTTACCAAATGGTGCCTATTGAGTTAGTGGAGTTAAAGAAGCAGTTACAAGAGCTATAGGATAAAGGCGTCGTGAGGCCTAGCTCATCACATTAGAAGGCTCCAGTATTGTTTGTAAAGAAGAAGGATGGAAGTTTGTAGATGTGTATTAACTATCAAGAGTTGAACCAAGTCATGATAAAAAACAAATACCCTCTTCCGAGGATCGATGACCTTTTTGATTAGTTGTAGGGTACACAAATCTTTTCTAAAATATATTTGCACTCAAGGTATTATCAATTGAAGGTCAAGGCTGAGGATGTTAACAAGACAGCTTTCAGAATTAGGTATGGGTTGTATGAATTTTTTATGATGTCTTTCGATTTAACAATTATACTAATGGCGTTCATGGGCCTCATGAATCAAGTATTTAAGGAGTACTTTGATAAGTTTGTCATAATTTTTATTGACAACATTTTCATTTACTCTAAGAATAGAGAAGAATATGAAGAGCACTTGAGGATTATATTAAGAAAGTTGAGAGATGGAAGGCTTTATGCTAAGTTTAGCAAATGTAACTTCTGGTTGGAGGAGGTAACTTTCTCGGGTCATATAGTAAATCAAGTTGGTATGGCTATGGACCTAGAGAAAATGAAGGCAATGGTTGAGTGGCCTAGACCTACTCCCATGTCAGAAGTCAAAAGTTTTCTAAGGTTAGCCAATCATTATCAAAAGTTTATGGAGGGCTTTTCTAAGATTATAGTGCCTTTAACCCAATTGACTCAAAAAGGGGTAAAGTTTGTATGGGAAGGTAGTTGTGAAGTAAGCTTCTAGCAATTGAAGGACAGATTAGTTACAGCTCTAATATTGACCTTACCCCGTAGCGGAGAAGAGTTTGTTATTTATAGTGATGCTTTTATACAATGGTTAGGGTGTGTTCTTATGCAAAATGGTAAGGTAATAGCATATGCTTATCGCCAACTTAAGTCATATGAGAAGAATTATCCAATTCATGACTTAGAATTGGTAGCTCTAATACATGCATTGAAACTTTGGAGACACTACGTAGTAGGAGAGAGGTGAAAGGTATATACGATTCACAAGAGCCTCAAGTATTTCTTCACTTAAAGAGACTTAAATATGAGTTAGAGGCCTTGGCTAGAGCTGATCAAAGACAATGATCTACACATTCAGTACCACCTAGGTAAAGCTAATGTAATAGCTAATGCCTTGAGTAGGAAAAGACAAGAAAATTTGGCCAACTTAATTGCTACTTAGAGAACATTACTTGAGAAAATGCATCAACTTGAGTTAGAGGTGTTGACTAGAGAGGTTGTTGCTAGATTGGCAAGTTTAAGAATACAACCTACCCTAATAGATCAAATTAAAGCTATACAGTTAAAAGATCAAGGGCAAGATAGGAGCTGGGAAAGCTCCAAACTTTACAATAGATGTTGAGGAAGTTGTGAGGTTTTGAGGGCAAACCGTGTATGCTAGCACAGTTAGGCTTGAGAAGTGAGATTCTAAAAGAAGTACACTACTCCACCTATTCCATTCATCTGGGGGGCACGAAAATGTATAAAGACTTAAAAGATCAATATTAATGGAACAATATGAAGAGAGAAATAGCAAAGTATGTATCTAGATGTCGGACATTTTAGCTAATTAGAATCGAGCATCAGAGATAGGTCGGTGAGTTATAGCCTTTACTAATACCAAAACAGAAGTAGGAGCATATAACCATGAACTTTATCATTACCTCACCTAAAACTTTAGCGAAACATAACGCTGTATGGGTGATAGTAGATAGATTGACTAAGTTTGCACATGTTATCCCTATAAACATCAAGTATCAATTAGGAAAGCTCGCTAAGTTGTACATTCAAGAGGTAGTAAGATTGCATAGAGTATCGACATCTATCACATCAAACAGGGACACCTGGTTTATTAGTCACTTTTTGAGAAGTTTGTAGAAAGCTTTGGTTACCAAACTACAATTTAGTACTGCTTTCCATCTACAAACAAATGGTTAGTCAGAGTGCACCATTCAAATTTTAGAAGACTTATTAATAGCATACGTACTTAACTTTGATGAGCATTTAGCATTAGTGGAGTTCAGTTATAATAATTGCAATCAAGCCATCATTCAAATGGCTCCATTTGAAGCACTATATGGTCGAAAGTGTAGATCGCCTATTCGTTAGGACGAAGTATGTGAGAGACAATTAGCTAGATCGAACTTAGTGCAGGAGGTAGTGGATAAGATTAGGCTAATTCGTTAGAGGATGCAACTGCCTAAAGTAAGAAAAAGAGTTACACAAATAGGCTACGTTGCCCTTTGGAGTTTTAAGTAGGTAAGGAGGTATTGCTAAAAGTTTCCCTAGTAAAAGGTATGGCCAAATTCAGCTTAAAGGGTAAGTTGAAACCGAGGTATATAGGCCCTAATAGAATTATACAAAAGATTAGTAAGGTGACTTATAGATTGGAGCTCCCACCACAATTAGAGGGTATATACAACATTTTCCATGTATCTATGTTAAGGAAATATAAAAAACCATAGTTCAAATCACAAGGAAGAATTGCCTGTACACGTAGTAGATTTAGAGTCGTTAGAGTTGCAACTAAACATATTGGTGGTGGAACGACCGATAAGGATGATCGATACTAAAGTGCAAAAACTAAGGAGAAGGGTTATTCCTTATATCAAAGTTTAATAGCTAAACCAATTAGAAAGAGAGGCAATTTGAGAGCTTGAGGAGGAGATCAGGAGCATGTATCCTGAACTATTTGATGTCTTAGGTTTGTAAACTTTCGAAGAGGAAAGTTTTGTCGAGGGAGGAAAAATTGTAAAACCTAAGTCAAATCAATAAATTAAGGTAAGGAAATAAATGATTTTATTTTCAATTATCAATATAGCATGTAAATAGACATCAAGTGCCAAGGGTAATACTATTATGGGAAATAATCCAAATATTGGTTTGACATATAAATAAGCTTTAAGTTCCAAGGGAAAACTTGTCCAAAGGAAAAGAAATCTAATCCTATACTTTAGCCCCCTACATTATTTCCTTCCCTACTATTTTATACAGTTTCTTTCGTATATCATACTAGAAAACTTAAATGAGGACCCTCACGAATGCAAGTAGGTTTGGATTTAAGAGATAAGGGTTAGAAATCAAGGAAAAAAGTAGATTTTTTGCAAAGGAAAATTCGAAACCAGGTAAGTAACCACTCGTTCTTTGAAGAATTCATTTTTCCCTTATTTAAACAAAGAAAACTCAAGAAAATTGTACCTTTTTAGAGGAGTGGTACGGGAATCGCTAGTTAAAGTGTTAGTGCACCAAGAAATAAAGAGTAAGTTGTGCCTTTACACTATTTTTACAAGTTTTTTTCTTTTCGGTTTTTAGTGGTTGTGTGTATGTCATGGACCATGCTACATAAGGATGAGTATGTATGTGCACTATCGGCGTGTATTCTGTGTGTGTGTGTATGTGTGAGGTGGTGTCGTGAATTGTATGTGTATATGTAGATTAAGAGATGGCAAGAGAGAAGGAGAGATGAGAGATTAGAGATGAGTGTGAGACAAGAGAGAAAGTAAATAGTGAGTGAGGGAGAAAGAAAAAATTAGCAAGAAAAAGAAAAAGAAAATAAATAATATATATATATTATATTAATACATTATGTATGTTATGTATATACATATTATATGAATAATAATGTATGTAATATATGTTGTTTGTACGTACGCATTAGTGTCAGTGTGTATATTTTAGGGAGATATTGAAAAGATATATGAAGTGTGATTTAGAAGCTTAGAGTATGGAGCAAAGGATGGAGTTAAGGAAAAAAAAAGTATTGAGTTGTGGAATTTATTAAATTCTAAACTCACATTTATATTTTAAACAAGTACTCGAGACACATGATGTTTGATCTTTTTTAGATAGGAGGTTCAAATGTGAGATATATATTTGTTGAATGTGTGTATTAGGCTAGTAAATATAAACCAAACTAAATTGAAACTTAGACTTAATTGTGTTACTAGTTGTGTTTAGCTTCAACCACCTCCTAGTTTGATCCAGTGGTGCTGGTGAAGGACCTAGTAATATTTGCGCGATACTATCCCTTATGGACCTGTACTAAAATAATCCAAGTAGATCTATAATGGTTTGTGACAATCAAGTGTTAGGGAATACCCAACGCCAATATTATGTAGTATCTATATATTGCATATTAAGGTCGTGAGTAACCCCAAGTCTTAAGACATTAGGACTGTGTTGTTTGTGAGCCTAAATGAAAGATTAAAATTATTACTTGTTACATTAATAGCAATATTCGTGTATGTGTGCTTAACTGATTCTTATGTTGTACACGCATGTTTATTGTATCATGTACTAAGCATTGGCTCACCTTGCTGAGATTATTATTTTTTAGTTGCAAGGATAGATTACAAGATAGATGATTGGATTTATACCAAGGATTTTGGATATGACTATCTTTATTATGATGAAGGGGAAGATTATTACTATTATGATGATGGAGCTAAGGCATCGTAGATTAGTTGTAGGGGTAGACTTGACGATTGTGTTAATTTTCATTGTAATTGCTTGTTTATGAGACTTGCGTAGTTATGAAGTTGCCTGTGACTCATATTGCTAAATTTAGTAGTTTAACTGTTGTCGAAGTTATGAGACTTCGGTTTATGATTTAGAATCCTTTCGTGATATAAGTTGTGTAGTTATGATATTCTTCAATTATGTTATTGCACTTAGTTGTAGAGTTTAAGTAGTTGACATCCTACTCCAATAGTATATTTGAGGTTGTTGATTGTGAGTTGGCAAATTTATTAAAAATTGTCACTTATAATAGGTACATGGACTCTAGTGTACTTTGGCATGTTTGACTCCAAAGTTAACACATAGTAAAGTTGTAGCATCCTAGTATGTATCCGATGATAAGTCATCTACCCCATCTCCTGAATATTACATTTCGTTGAAGAATCCCATTCATGTTTTTTAACTAATACCACAAAGGTGGTTTTCTTACATTGCGGGCATTTCTAACTGAATACCTAGGTGAATGAGAATTGATAAAGAAAGGGTAGAAAAATGGAATGAGAGGATGAAGATTTATGTAATAGATCATTTCCTAGAAAAATGATATGATAAATGCTAAACCCTAGATAATACTGTTTATTTATTAACAGTTTTTTTTTTTTTTTTACTGATGATTAAAGGCAGTTCCTTATCACGAAGATTGTTGATGTACGGGTTTGACCCTTTGGTTCAAGCATCTGAATTCAACCATAACTAGAATTGAACTCAAGAAAAGGAAAAAAAAAAAAAAAATGGTTTGTTTCACTTATCGATGATTGTATCAGTTTTTCTCCCGGCTTACCCATGCTTCTAATAATTGAAGCAACTGTAGTCTTTGCTATAGTTTCAATCCCTTTTTCCTTCTCCAGGAACGAGGAAACACTAAAATAATTTGACTAAGACTAATTTTAATAAATCAAGATTATTATAATGTTGTATGGATATTAATTTTCCAAAAGAAGGAAGCCAATTTGAATTTCACCTTCTCTGGTTGAGATAATAATGTAGTTAAAAAAAAACTATTTTTAATAAAAGCACTATATCATCTTTTTCACCATTACACAATTCTTGAAAGATTCAAACTTATTCATCCCTAGGTTGAACAATGTTGATATCAACGGAAGTATAACGCCTTAACAAACAATATGGCATTGAAAATGGCATAAAACACGGCATAGGCGGCCAAGACTACCACCTCAACGCTAATTAAAAAAGTGTGTAATTTAAATAATTGGTGAATTGTGAAACCAATCCTTCTTTTATGTTAAGCAATTATACCTTTTAATTAGTGGTAGGGACATTTTCCTTAGATTGATCCGATTCCTGGTCTGCAATCCCAGTCCACCACACAAACCATCCCCTTATTCATGTTTCTATTATTGGTTCAATTATTTCTATAACTACATAATTTTAATTGTGGCATTTATCTTATACTAGATCTTATAAAACGGTCTATTATCATTGTCTTCTTCCCAGATGTGTTTATGGATTTTTCTTTTTTCTTTTTTAAATAAAAAATAACTCCCAAATTCTTTGATCTAAATGCAGATTTACCATCTACACTTTCAAATACTAAAAATCTCCCCTCTAAATTTTGATAAATTTGCAACACAATGATATTTTAATTTTTCATAAGAAAAAATTCATACTTATGGTCAAAATCTAGATGGTTTTAAGTTACAGATTGATAAGTTAAAGAATTGTTTTGGCAACGATGTTAAAGTTTATAGAGATTATTTATCGATTTATTAAATTTTAATAGAGTAAATTATAATATTTAAAAGTTTAAGGGATATATTTACCTTTTTTTTTTTCCTCTTATTTCCTACTATAATCACAAGTTAACAAAGTTCTAGCCCATACTTTATTTATAAGCTAATCTAGCGATGAGCATCATCCGACCTGATCTACGAGTCCTGAAGCATGAATTGGTCCATAATTTTATAATATTACTATATAAATATAATTATTGTTAACCACTTGAATGTTGACACATGAAAAAAATGGACACAATATTTAATGGACCTCATGGAGCTCTCCTTTTGTAAAATTTGAAAAACATTGATAAACCAAATAGATAAAATAAAATATTAAGGATACAATTAGATTAGTACGTAATGTTGATAATTAAATTGATATTTTGTTCCAATATAAAATATAGACATGCTTGTTGCCACAATCAACGATATAGGGCTACAAATAAGTTCAATGATTAACTATTGAGCTCAAGCTCAAGCTAAAATTTAAAAACTCAAACTTTACTCGAGTATAAACTCCTCTTAAAATTATACTCAATAAGTTATAACTTAACTCGGCTAAACTCACTTGGGATTGATTTATTTTATAAAATATTTTGCTTTTAAATTGAAATAATATGGATATGCAAAATAAACAAATATTTAAATTTGACTTAAGCGCGATTAAGTTGATAAACTAAAAGCTAAATATTGTAAAATTTGAACCCAACTATTACTAAATCAAATTTAAATAACTGCTCAATAAAACTTGATTAATTTGCAAGTAAAAATTATTAAGATAGTTGTAATCTAATAATGCAAATACCGCATCCTAATCAAATGGATTTTCCCTCTTTTAAATGTAATTATCGTATCTATAATAATTTGGCCAAAAAAATTTGCAAGCGGAGTGGGTTCATTTCCACCAAAATGCACGGTGGGCTTTTCGCCAACCGATGGCTTTGTTTGACGTGGAAAAAGAAAAGTTAAAGCGAGAGTCATATTCCGACTCTGTCCATGACGTAGCCTTTACTAATTTCATTTTCATGGTATATTTAATTGTTAAAAAAGAAATAATACAAAGACTTTTGAGTCAATCCACTTCAAGTCTTGGAAGTAAAGTTTCGTAAAAAAAGTGTCCAAAATCCATTGGCAATATACATTGATGGGGGTGGCTCTTATGTTAAAACTATTGGTATCTCTCAATGCAAGAGGAGGAAGAAAAACAAAAAACTTCAGTTCAGCATACATTCATTCATCTTTTGAACATCTCATCTATCTAAACACAAAAATGACAAACTTATGAAGCGGAACCATATTTAAATTTTAGCAAATACTGATATTCATAAACTTTTGTTTAAATTTGCACGTACCATTATCACAGTTTGCTTAACGTTGACCATAGAAATGAAACAACTCGTTTACATCACGTGTTGGGGTATACTATATTGGGTGGATTTTTTTATGATGTAAATGAGAGAGGTAGAGAGAGAGAGAGTGAGAGAGAGATATGAAGTTTGGTGATGATATGAGAACACAGAGTACAGATCTGAAAATAGCGACAATCGTCAAAAAGCTCAATGAAATCCTTAACTTTCTAAGCTAATTAAAAAGAAAGCCTACTGAACTAGAACTAGAAGATTTGTAGAAACAACCATGCATCGGATAAAAACAGTCCGTATATCGTCAATTGTTTAGTTTCATGCTACGGTGGAGACATTAGATTGAGGTTGTGGTGGTGTAAAAAAGGGAAGATGAAGTAGTTTTGGTAAAGTAACAAAGAGGATTCTGGACTATAACTTAATTAAGGGTTTAATATTTGATGTTGTCATGTCTAGAGTGGATGATCGGAACCACATATGAAAGTCTAGGATATGGAAGTAGTGGCGAACCATTTTAATATCATATACAAAATTACATAAAGAAAAATACTACATCAGTATTAATAAATAACCTAAAAACTATCATATATAGAAATACACATTCATCTTGAGATAACTAATATATATGAATTTGGAATAAAATATAGTTTTTACTTGTAAATTGATAAATAATTTTAAGTATATGAGAAATGGCACTACTGTGTCTAGATCTATCATTTTTAGGTAAATTTTTACATATGTATAATTAGTAGTCTTAAACACTAGTATTGTCAAACTCGGATTAACCTTTACGGCTCAACTCAAGTTTATCCCCACTGTTTAACCTTATTTGATAAGATCCAACTATAAAATCAGTTCGGTCCAACTTTAGTCTAATCTCAATTGAATTTTGATTGAATCCCATTCCCCTCCTTTAAGCTTTAACCCTCTTGTGTGTACAAATTAATCACTCGAACCAGATTTGACAACATTATTAAATACCTAAATTAAGGTCGAACTTGGGTGCAAATTTAGAAACATTCATGCAATCGTTAGAAAATGACCTACTTACCCACATATACTCAGATTTTATGAGGAAAAATGGTAATGTTGTCTAAAATTCATGACAAAATTTTTTAAATTGATAGAAAAATATAAATATTCTATCTAGAGATTTTTTTCAATTTTACAAATTCTGCCATTTTATTTTGAAAATATATCGTTGCCCTATAACTTCCATAAATCGCCAAAATAACCCAAATATATAAATTTTCCAAAATCAAGTATTCAATAACCTAAGACACATATCACAATTCAGCAAATTCCATGAAACATAGTGTAAGCTCTGTAACTATAGGAACGAACTTAATATATAAAGTTTAAAGTGATCGACTAAATGATCTAATCGAGCTTAAATTATAAAACAAAACTAGAAATATTAGTAAAAATTATCCTGTAATTTTAAATTTAAGAAAATAAGTAATAAAATGATAGGATATAAAATTTTCAAATTTTAAGTATATTACCTATTAATTATCGAAAATGCATAAAATTAATTCCAATAACTAACAAATAACTAGAAATAAATTATATGTATACTAAAAACTATAGAATAATATAAATAATATTTAGGAATATTTACTTGTACTCTATATATATTTATACATTGGTAAAAATACGCGAAATTACCTGAAATTTCTACAAAATTACTAAATAATTAAATAAAATTATAAAAAAATCAAGGAAAAATTAGAAAAAATTTAGGGAAGTGGGCAATGATCTAGATTTAGGTAGTGGCAGTTGGGGGAAGAAAGGAAAAAGTTAGCCAATTAAATTAATGCACTTGAAAAGGCAAAATAGAAGTAGGTAACGCAAAAGTCTAGTTTAATTAATGCACAAAAAATTCATAAGAGCCCAATAAATAGTGAAATCTCACCAGAAGCTAATTTGGTCAATTTTCAATCTTAGAAAATTAGAAGAGACCGAAATTAAGAAAGAATTAGGGTTTTACAAAAAATTGCAAAAATTATGTACAGTAAGAGCAATCAGGCCAAACTACCGAAACTCCACCACTTAGAATCGAATCACCATCGCCACCACACTGCAAATCGACCACCCGGATCGACCAGCAACCCCTAGAGCGTCTCTGGTGGCCAAAAGTTAAATAAATAGGTGAGTCCAAATTTCTAATTGATTTTGTATAAATTTTTTAAATTATTAATTTTATTCAGAAAATTATGAATTTTATTATTTTGATGTTTTATTATATGTAGATTTAGAGAAAAATATTGATTAGGTTTAATTACATTTGTAAATACAAGGTGCTTGAGAAACCGAACAAAACTAAGCATATTTCGATTTAAAATTAAATAGCCATAGAAGTACAATTTTCATCTTGATTTTTTTTTTGTTTTTTTTTTTTTTTTGTAGACTACCTAAGTGATATAGAATAGTTCTATGAATCCTTTTTTAAAATTGATTTTCAAAATTTTTAAGCCTTAAAATGATTAATAAAATGAGTAATTTTGAAGTTATTAAGTAATTAAATGACTAATTACTAATTTAGTATATAATTAAATGTTTTGGAATGTTAATTTCTGATGTGGTAACATAATCATAGTACTTGGAGTATTAAATGTAATTATCATGGGAATTATGTAATAAATGTAGGTAATTTGATAACATGTGAAGTTGTAATTATAATAGATATAAAATAATCGATTAAATTGGATAATATATTAATAATATCAATACGTATTAAATCTTGTATAAAACTTAATTTTAGGTAATTATATGAATAATATAAAATTTTCTCACATCGAAAGTAAATTTAGTATACTAATGCAGATTAGAGTGTATCGAGTGGGTTAGAATAGAATAATAATTTAAGACTAAGCATGATATTTAAGATACTTGAGCCTAATGTGATTAATTTCACATTACGGTTCGGAACGTATTTTGAGATTTACTCGTAATTAAAACTGATTTAGAACCTGAACCTGAATCAGATTCGGAAACCAAACCCAAAACTAACTTAGAATCAATTAGTAGTATATAAAATGTATATAAGAAAAATTGAGTTAAATCATAACCTAAACTATACATATATCATCAGGGTATAAATTGTAAACCCTATGTAGCTAGTAATCTAAATCCTAATTTAAGTCCAAGTATCCTAAATGATACCACAAGTCGATAAAGCTAAAAACAATAAAATTTTTATTAAATTAAGAAACTGAATATAGTATCGATAGTAAAAACCTTAGAAAATTAATCAAAACTTAAATTACATATAAAAACTCTAAATCCAATGTACACGAAAATACTTGAAATCGAACCCGAACTTGACTAAAATCCTAAAACTACAACTTTAAGATTATAAAACGAATAAATATCACTTAATATTAAGATTATAAAACGAATAAATATCACTTAATAGTAATATAATCACAGTTGATTACGATTATCGATTAAATCGTGTAATCATATATAAACCCTAACAAAACGTAGAAATAACTTTCAAATATTATCAATATAATGGGTATCAATTAAATTAATAAATTTTTATAAAATCTAAAATTAATTTATAAATACTAATTTTATGATTTTTGTGTTTGGAAANATGTATATATGTACATATTTCATAATTATATATATATATATATATGCAGGCGTGAGGTTTTATATGTATATATATACATAGTATTTCATATTATATGATATATATATGTATACATGTATAATAGTAGGTATATGTATGTATATTTATACTTAATATTAGTATTTTATAAAAATTTTCTCTCTATATATATGTGTATAAGGGCTGATGTGAATGGGTATGTATGTTATTAATAATATTTTGTATTTTTGTATATATATATGTACATATATAATACAACCGTATATGTACATATGTATATAAAGTATAAATACTATATTATACTCATACATATAGTATATAGTATATAATTAAAATTAGAATAATTTAATACACAAGTGTTGTATATGTATAAATGTACATATATGAATAGTAATGTATACATCAAAATACGAGTATATGTAAATAGTATATATAATATACTATCATATTAATTTAATAAATAAAGTAAGTTAATAAATAAATATATATATAAGAGTACTGCAAATTAGGAAAAAGGACAATAATTAAGTATATTAGAAAATTTAATGAAATATAATAATAAGTATTTATATTTATATACATATACTTATACCATAAAATACAAGAAATAGGAAAATAATAGAAAATTATGAAAATTACGCAAATGTGACACATGGCATTTCTATATGTTACCACATCATCACTTATATATAAATTAAGTATTTTTCGTAATTAATAATAATAATAAATTAATTAATTAATTAAAAAATAATAAAGGAGAGATATTTGAACTAATAAATATTAAACCCAAAAAATAGGTAGAAATAAATAATTATAATAAAATAGGCTTAAAATAAGAAAATTATCAATTATACGATATAAATAATTATTAAATTGTAATTATAATAAGAAAAGCCTAACTTGATACTTTTTAACATTTTAAGTCAAAATAATGAACTTTAAGATATTTTTATATCATAGTCAAAACTGCAAATTACAACATCTAAATGGATCCCGTTACGAGAAAGTACGCTTGAAAACGATCAAAATGGACTATAACTTTATAAAAATCCGAGCTAAATAAAAAAAGTTATATACGATTCAATAAAAAACTCGAATTAATAATTTCACACAAACCAATAGCTAAATTAAGTAAATAGTACGACTTACCATATTAGTTTAGTTATTTAATTCCTAAACTTACTACTTTTTATATTCCTTATTGTCAAGTGATCTCAACTTCGACACTGATTTGCCATCAGACAACTAAGATTCTTGACTTGAGTATAACCGAGTAAGTTTTTCCTAATAATTCCATGCTTACTTGTATATATAATTAGTGAATGTAAATTGTTATTAATAATTGAATGTTATTTGGGGCTAGGTTAAGCTTGTATATGATATTGTTTGTTGATAGTAAATTTACTTTAAAGTATAATAATGTATTAGTTGTTGCATAGTAAATGTTACGCCCCGAAGTCGCAAAGTCGCAACAGTCCCGCCGTGTAAACCATTTTATAATAGTAACTGGCCTCACAATGCCTACCATAGACATAATCTACACAAGGCGTCGACGGCTCCTCACTTTGAAGTAAACAGTTCGATTAACAATTATACTATAATTATGATACATATTACAATTTCTCATAAACATAGATAATTATAAATAAGTCCACAGAGTTTCCCAGGAAGTTTTACATAATCACCACAGTTTAATAATTTACAGAATAACTATCAATCTTTAACCTTTAACTACAAGGTCAGTCTAGTTATACATTATACTAAGTAACTTGATCCTCACACCCCTGGCTTTAAAAGGACTAACCTCTGGGTAATTGTAGGGTGGCATAGTACTTGGAGTGATCACAAATCAGAACCTGCAAAAGGATCTATAAGGGTATGAGCAACTACAGCTCAGTAAGTTAAATTAGAGACTTATGAATGCATACAAGCACAAACAAGGTTGTCAAACAATTATTTTCATACAATGCAACAATCAAGTGCCATCGCACAACGTAATCCGGTCCCTTGTGAAATCAGAGAAAGTTTACCCGCTCCAATCTGGGTTGAGGAGTTCCATGTTATGCAGCAGCTCACAACCAAACCCAGGCTTATGCAATGGAGATCTCGCTCCTCCCGCGACTACCTTCGAACCATTGACTTCACCCCCGCCGCGACCTCCTCTCCTGTCACTTAGTTCGACTGAAGATGAAGAAGGGACCATTTTGCAATCCTGCACTATCCCTTTCGAAGGAGTCGGTATTTGGTTGGAGAATCCTATGATCCCCTAACGAGTTGCAATGCATGACATTTTTGGTTATTAGGATCAACTAAGATTATATTCCGTTTAGGGTGTTCAAACAATTTCATACCAATTCAATCAGTCACAAATCACTCACAAAGCAAGTTTCAGCACAAATTTAGATATATCAAACACATGTGTAAACTACTTACAATCACAAGCATATACAAGCCTAAGTCTTCGAGCACTACAAAACTAGTACTCTATTACAATAAGCAATAACCCAACTTACTTGAAATTGCTCGATCGCTCGATCCCTTAGTCGCGAGCTGATTTGTCTCTAGGTGTCCTATAATACAAATAGGTCTTTTTAGTACTTATATTTTATAGATTTTTATTCTAATTCATAATGTAACTCATTTTCCCCATGTATACCTATAACGTACTAATGATTCGTTGTACTCTATTTCGGGGTTCGACTCCTAAACTAGATTCTAGTTTTAATTCCTAAGTCTTAAATAGGCTCGAATCCCAATGTGACATTAATCACATTACGCTCGGGTATTCAAATATCCTATTGGGTCGTAATGTAGTATTCTAAACTATTCGGTACACGCTAACCCTAATTGAGGTATCGAATTTATTCTCGATGTATAAAAATCTTACATTTTGAGATATTTACTTAAAATTAGATGTTATTTCAGATTTATTATTTTTCTGATTTCTATTATAATATTATCTAAATAAACTTATTTTTTTAGATTTATTAATTTACATTTTCACATATTACTAATTTCTTATATTACTTACCTAATTTCCCTAATTAATCATACTTAATACTCCAAAGGCTAGGATTAAGGTTCCACTTTAAAGATTAACATCCTTAAACATCTAATTAAGATCTAAATCAATAATTAACATCCTAATCACCTAATTAACCTTAAATCACCCAATTTTTCCATCATTTTAGGGCTAAAAATTAACTTAAAAATTTCGAAAATTAATTTTTAAAAAATGGCTTCATAGCACTGTTCTACATCATATGAGCATCCTACAGAAAAATTTTGAGCTCCAAACTATACTCCTAAGCTTATTTATTTTTCGGTTTAATCATGTTCGGTTTTGAACAATTTGTTAAGGACCTTATATTTTCAGACATAATTAAACTAAATAAATATTTTTTCCTAAATCTACATACAATAAAACCTCAGAATAACAAGTTTCATAATTTTCTGGGAAAAATAACTAATTTTACAAAATTATACAAAAATCGGGGTGAATAAATAACTAACCAGTTCGAAGCTTTCTGGCCGTCCAAACCCAGTCCAAGGTTGTCGGCCGGTCCAGGCGGTGGTTCTAGTGTAGGGTGGTGGTGGTGGTAAGTGGTAGGTTTAGTTCATTTGCCTAATCTGCACAGTTTTCTTTTTTTTTTTTTTGGATTTTCTCTCGATTTTTTTCAGTGTTTCAATTTTTCTCAGATCCTAAACTGACCAAATGACTTCTGAAAATTTTTTCCTTATTTATAGACAATTTTAGTAATTAATATGCATTAATTTGATAAGACTTTGCCCCAATTCCTTGATTTTTGGCTTTTTGGTTGTCTAATTCTCATTGGCTAATTTTTCTTTTTCTGATTTGAACCTGCCACAACCTGATCTTGGTTCAGCTTATCATCTTCTGATTTTTTCTGATTTTTCCATAATTATTTTATATTTTTCTTTAATCATTTGCTTAGTTTTTAGCTAATTTAGGTAATTACGCATATTTTTATTAACACGTAAATACATGTGGGGTACACTTGAACATTCCTACTTATTATTTTGGTTATTCTAAAATTTTTAGTATACATATAATCTATCTCTAGTAACTTATTAGTTATTAGATTACACTTTTTGCCTTTTCGGTAATTAGCAATTATTATGCTTAAAATTTGAAAATTTTACAGTCTCCTATTTTACTATTTATTTTCTTAAATTTAAGTTTATAGGGTCATTTTTATTAATATTTCTCTAAATAGTTTATAATTTGGGTTTGATCGGATACTTTAGCCGATCGCCCTAAACCTTGGGTTTTAAGCTCAAACCTATGGTTACTTGGCTTGGCTTAGCTTTAGGGCTTACAGTAAATTTGATAGGAATTGATTTGTTTGTAACTTTATTTATTATTGAATATTCAGAAAACTCCATGCACTGCATAACTAATTCCGGCCATCACACTATACAGAGATAACGAGAAGCCATATGTGGGTTGATTAATTATTGTTATAGTATTTTGTACGATATACACGTATGATATGACCTTATCTTAGCTCGTGGGATCATTAGGCATTAAAGGAGCCAATCGTTTAGCTAAAGGTCGAGTTTAGAGCCTTCCGTTTAAGAGTGAATAAGGGCTACGTAAACTTACTGACAATTATACGTAGAATTCGATTTTAACAAAAACTGAAAATGGATATATCATTATATTTTGAATACGAAATGCAGAATTTCGTTATGATATAAATTCTAATATGATACCTGAATCTGACTATTGTCGATGTATCTTTATGATATGCTCGAGGTTAGTAGTACTTTAATAGGTGGATGCAGAAGTGAGATCAGTGATATGAGTGGACTCGTAATATTGTATTTAGACTTAGAACCTTATTATATAATATTATATGATAATAGTTTGTAATATGAATTATTATCATCTTCTTATCTGTAAATCTCTATCTATATGTATGTTATCTATATTTAAATGGTTGTGATTATTATAATGTAATGATATTGCTTACACTTACCTAACTCTAGGTTGTTAGTTATAGTAATAGTAGCCTAATATATCGCATAAAGGGTTGTTGATTGAAAGGGAAATTAATCTACAATCCTTTATAAGATATACGGTGACTGCTACGACTAACTCCCTTGAGTCGTGAGATAAATACTAAAGAGCATATTTATATTACAGGACATACGAAGATGAGTTAACTTGCAACTAGTTGAGTAAGAGACCAAGAATTCTAAGTAAGTTGAGTTTAATGCTTCACAATTTTTTAGAGTACTATTTTAAAGTACTCGGAGGCTTAGGATTGTGTATGATTATGATTGTAAGTAGTTTTTTGCATGTGCCTGCGTATCTAATTTCGTGCTAAAATCTGTATTGTGTTTGATGACTGTTGTGATTGGATTGATATGGAGTTGTCTGATCACCCTAAATCAAACCTAATCCTAATCAACCTAAATACCCTAATTAGACATACATTAAAACCCTGTAGGAGTTCATTAGGATTCTCTAACTAAACACCAATACCTTCGAACAAGATAACGTTGGACAGTATAATGGTCTTTTCCTCATCTTTAACTAAACTAAATAACAGGAGAGAAGGTCGCGGTAAGGATGAGGCATTAGTTTGAAGGATAGTCTTAGAAGGAGTGGTGTTTCCATTACACAAACCTAGGTTTGGTTGAGAGTTGTTGCATTAACGGAAACTCCTCAACTCGAATTATAGCAGGTGAAAGCATTTCATGTAAATAATTTCTTAATAACCCCGATTATGCTTATATATATTCATAAGTCTCCAATTCATCTTATCGAGCCGTAGTTGCTCATGCTCATATAGATTTTTTTACAGGTTTTGACTTCTGATTACTCTACCATGTTACAACTATCTTAAAGTCAATTATCTTTTAAAGTTATGGGGAGTGACGATCAAATGGCTATATGATACAAGATAAGTGTACCTATCAATTTTAATATAACGGATGTGAGTCCGAGTTGATCCCTTAGAGACCTCGAGTACTGATACTAACTTTAGCTATATTATCTAATTGGAAGATTGTGATGGGTTAAATGAATTAAAAATACTAAAATTAATAAACTAATCTAATTATGAGACTTGACTAAGTAATTTAGGAAGTGATAAAATTAAAAGCAACTTTAAGAAGGCAAATAACGTATTTAGAAATTCTTTCCCCTAATGTTTAATATTGGACCGCTAAAAATCTATCTAATTCCATCTCTATTATTCTTGACTGGAAGGATTCACAATTGAAGTTAACACCTTTCTCAAGCATATTAGCTCTAATCCTAAATTATTTATTGGAATCTCTTCACTTAGGAATATAATTTACAATCACATTAATGTACAATGAATTCTCATACAAAAATAATAACTTTTCAAAAGAATCATGTATCTTATCTCTAAATACACATATAATTCTCTTCAATTATGTCAAGATCTAATTATTCATGTGATTTCTCAATTATCATGCATAATATCATAGATTAATACCCTAGAAATATCAATTAATAACAAAAACACATAATTGAATCAAGAAAGATATAAACTTTATTGAAAATTATTAATAAATCTAATAGTCACATGAAACTCTAGGTTCTACAATCCTAAATACAAGAATCTTAAGCTATAATGATAAAATTAAAAACGAATTACAACAAAATCAAGAAATAAAACATGAAAAACTTCTTTTGTCAATGAAAAGTCTCTTCAATGCTGAAATTAGGTGTTGCTTTCACCTTTTTCTCCTTCTTCTCATCAAGTCTCTTCTCTTTTTTATGTCAAAAGTCCTTTTCAAAACCCTTACAAGTCCTTATATAATGTATTATAAAGTTTCTTTTTTCGTCACCAGACACAACTTGAAACACAGTTGTGTCCCCAAGTTGTGTAATTTACTGACCTTGGCATAAAAATTATCCTGCATGGATATAGCTTGAGAATATAGTTGGGTCCTAAACTATGTAACTTTCTAATAAAAATTTTTCACTTTCTCCTATTGTTTATATAACTTCATAACTCATTCATTTGAACTCTAAAGTGAGTGAAACTTAATTCATTTTCTTCGTTTTCAATCCGAGAACACGTTCAAACCTTGAAATCAAAATAATACTTAATTAAGTATCAATTTCTTAAAATAAACAAAAATATAAGGAAAATGCTATAAAATCACCATGTGAAATGTATTTAAAATAAAAGTTATCACTATATGATTGAGTCATTTTAATGTCTTGATAGTACTTGAGGTATATGAACTGAGGTGTAAGATGTAAGTTAGTGACTGTTGTAATATGTGTAATTTCCTTGGATTTTGAGATAATATGGATGTTATTATATATATATATAAATGATAGTTCTAACTTTTATGTAAATTTCAGGTTAAACTTTAATTGAATTGTTTACTTTAAAGCGAAGAGTCATGAATGCCTTGTGTAGATTAAATCTATGATAGGATTGTTAGGTCAGTTACTATCATAGGTTGATTTATACGGCAGGATTATTGTGACTCTACTGCTTTGGGGCATAGCACATAGCTTGCACAATTTTCCAAATGACTAAAATAATTTCCCAAAACTTTAAAGATTAATTTGTCATATTATTAAGCTTCATAATCATGAAATCTAAAGTGTTATTTTATCCATACAAAATTTTGATGTCAAATATAGGAAATTAGGTTCTAGTGATTTTCTAGTCAAATTAGCTTCTTTCTTTTTTTGTTTTTTTTTTTTTTTTAAATTGTGAGAATTCAACAACCAAATACAAAATTGAGTTTGTAGACTTATAAATTTGAGGTTTAGTTCGGTACAGAGCCGATGCAAAATTGAAGCTTTCATGCTAAATGGCTAATCACTAAAATGGAGGATATTGCTACAAAAGATTAACAATACACTTCCAGTTTCAGATAATTTGTGCACTTAAGCCTACTCATTACACTTAAGCCTACTTATTACTCTCAATCACTCATATTCTCCAAACATCTAACTAACTTAAGCATCGAACACCAAACAATACCTTAGTGCCCACTCATTATACTCTCTCTTTAGCAAGCTTTTCTACTTGTGTGGAGTCTAATCTATATCGGCAGAGTTCTTGAGATGAAATTTAGCATTGTATGTAGGAATTCTTATCTAAGTTCCTACCTTAGCAAACTAAATACATTAAACACTCTCATTTAAACGCTACCTTTGACCACCATGTCTTGTGTAAACAACCTTGAAAACCGCCAGTTGATGAATAACTAACCTATTGAGAACCAGCCCCTACCAAAGGAAACACTAGAAGAGCACTTGAAGCGCTCGAAGCACCTAGTCAAGGAGTTTAATTAGGCTGCTTCGCGCTCGCCTTGAAGGAGTCAAGGGCACAATGTACTGGTTGGAAATGATAGGGATTAACAATCACTGCCCAAAACATCCCCCTGCCCCCCAAAGCCTCTAATGCCCACAACTAAGCAAAACAATCACCTCTAGCAATAGCAAAATGGTAAATATCAACAACTTGATCATCTAATACAACAATAGCCAATAAGGTCTATAGCCACTCACAATTGAACATTAGTTGAAAATGAGCAAGTGACTAACTCCCATGAAGTACTAGTGCACTTTGTAGTACATTGAGCTCATCCGGCAAATGATGCCGACCTCAATGACCTTCTCAAAATGGAGAGAAGGCTCTTCGAGCAACAAGAGAGTAAGGCAATTGGAGATGTCAAGCTGATCACCAACAACAAAATCCCTTTCACTAGGGTATCTAGAACAAAGTGTTGCCCCCTAATAGCAAGCTTCCGACCTTGGACTAATATGACGATACCGATGATTCTAATGATCACCTCCTCCATTTCCTTATGCTCATTAACCTTTATGGTTATAGGGATACCATAATGTCTAAGACTTTCCTAAGCACTCTAAGGAAAGTAGCTTAAACATGATTCAACCACTTGCTTGAGAACTTCATTCACTCCTTTAACAAGCTAACGCCTATCCAAGGACACATCGTCCTTCTACTTAATTAAGTAGAGTGAAGGAGAAACTTTATGTGAATTTGTGGTTCGATTCAATAATGTTGTGATCAAGATCCCTCAACAAGATGAGGGAGTAGTTGTATGCTGCTTAGCTTGGCATCCAACCTTCGGGAGACTTCTTCTGCTCACTTGTGAAGAGTAAGCATAAGACCTTAGCTAATTTTTAGAATAAGGCCTACAAATACATGGACTAGGAAGACAATATTTGAGTTAGGTGCAAAGTCGACCAAAAGAGGTTAAGTGAAAAAAAGGAAAAGATTGTCCATTAAAGATCCCTTCGGTGGTAAGGCATTGAGCAAATTAGAGGAGGGAAGGCTTGAGCAGTAACAAGGGCCATCTACTTCTTGCTACCATCTACACTTAACATACCCTTCTAAATCGACCCATTACCTAAGTCTATTATAAGTTGAAGCATTGGAACTTGCTATAGAGACCCCTTAAGATGAAGGGAAATCCTAGCTGTTGAACTTTCGACAAATACTACTAGTTCTACAATGACCATGGCCATACTACTGATAAATGCTTTTAGTTGAAGAACATGATTAAGTATGATATTCAGCAAGGCTTCTTTGCTAAATATGTATCCCAACAGAGCAACAATAACCATTACGATGATGATAATGATATGGCACCTCAAAGGCAACAGACCAAAGGTGCTTAAGAAGAGTAGAATTCTAACCTTCGCAATCGCTGAACACTTAATGGCATAGTAAACATCATCATTAGGAGGCAACATCTTGGGAGTTGGCCAAGCACCAATAGCTCAGCTAACACCTTATCCAAGGTGTTGGTAATGAGAGAGAAGAGATAAAAGTTAGACACTTTGATTTCCTTCTCTGATGAAGATCTAGAGAGGGTAAACAACCTCCCCACCGCTGCCTACACCACCCCCCCCCCCCCCCTTAAATCAAGATGCCCAGGTCATAGGAGCAATGATCACAAACTTTGAGGTCATCAAGATTATGGTAGATACCCACAACTTTGTCGACATCCTCTTCTTACATTCATACGAAAGGATGAGGACCAAGCTACCTATCAAGATGAAGCCATATCACTATAACCTCATTAGTTTCAACGGGAGTATTATCCAAGCCAAGGAAATCATCACCTTTAACATAGAACTTGGCGATGACAAAAATATTGCATGGCCACCAATAGAGTTCATCGTGATCGACTACCCATCCTCCTACAACACTCTCTTAAGCTAACTAAGTTTGAATGCATCTAGGGTCATCATGTCATCCCTTCACCTAAAAGCTAAATTCTCGACCTTGATCAGGGTAAGAATATATAGATGTGATCATCAGCTTTCTCGAGAGCTCTATATCAAGGCCACTAGAGAGTACTCACTTTAGTAACTAGCTCATAGGAGAAGCCAACTGAAAGAGGCGAACCAAGCTAAAAAATTGAAGAAATACAAATTAGCTCCTCTCTCAACCAGACCATTAAGGTCAAGATCAAGACTCCTTCTAAAGTGAAGGAAGAGATTGTTGCCCTCCCGCAGGCCAATTCTAATAGGTTTACCCAGTTAGCGTTTGACATGCTTGGGATCTTCCTCAACCTAGCAACCCATAGCATCAATATCAACTCCACCATGCGACCCATCAAGTAGAAAAAGAGGCACTTTACCTCGGAGAGGCAGGCTGTAATTAAGAAAGAAGTATAGAAGCTATTGAAGGCTATCTTCATAAGTGAGTAGAAGTACCCGACTTGGCTAAAAAATGTAATGCTAGTTAAGAAGAAGCCCGGGAAGTGGTGTATGTGTGTCGATTATACCAACCTCAACAAAGCCTACTTGAAAGATTGCTTTCCTCTCCTTAAGGTCAATTAGCTAGTCAACTTCACTTCAAGAAATGCTTTGCTGAGCTTTCTCGGGTTATAACTAGATAAAGATAGACGTAAAGGATGAAGTCCATACCTCATTCATCATTAATTTCAATATGTACTACTTCATGGTCATGCCCTTTGGCTTAAAAAATGTTGGAACAACCTATCAACGAATGGTGATGAAGTTGTTTAAGCCTTAGACTGGGTACAACATGGAGGTATATGTCGATGACATGATTGTCAAAAGAAAGTAACCTAGCGATCATGTCAAGGACCTCTAAGAAACCTTCGACTAGATGAGGAGACATGACATGAAGCTGAACCCCTATAATTGTGTATCTGGGGTTAGTTTAGGTAAAGTCCTTAGCTTCTTAGTCACCTAGAGCAATATTAAGGACAACCGTGAGAATATAGATGCCATTAGTGATATGAAGCCCCTTACCTTGGTTCGAGATGTATAAAAGCTCACCGGCATGGTGGTCACACTAAGCATATTTGTCTCCAAGAGCATGGATAGAGGCACTAAGTTCTTTAAAATCTTTAAAAAATCCAAAAGGTTTTGAATGGATTTTAGAGTATGTAACTGCCTTCAAGTAGCTACAAGACTTCCTTATACACCCTCCAATCCTCTTTAAGCCTATTCTAGGGGAGGACCTTTATATGTACCTAGCCATAAGTGACTAGGCACTCTTATCTATACTAATCAAAGTAGAAGGGAGAGAGCATTAGCCCATCTACTAAGTCAACTACACACTTTATGGGCTTAAGGTCCAGTACACTGGAGGAAAAAAACTTGCCTTGGCTATTGTCATTTCAACGCGTCAACTAAGGCCCTATTTCCAAGTGCACTACATCATTGTGCTTATAAACCAGTCGTTGTACACCATGCTATAGAAGACAGACACATTTAAACGAATGGTGAAGTACGAAATGGAGCTGAGTGCATATGGAATCTAATATCAACCACAAACGAGCTATAAGGCACAAGTGCTAGCCGAATTTGTGGTCAAATATACAAGAGAGGAGGAAGCACCACTAGGTGACAACAAACTAGTGTAAATTCTCAATGTTAATGGATCATCCACCTCGAAGGGTGGAGGTATGGTCTTATTTTGATTGAACCACATAAAATCATAGTCTACTATGCTCTTAAGTTCGGATTTAAAACCAAAACAAGGAATCCAAATACAATGCCTTAATTATCAATCTCAAATTGTCTAAAGAGATCGACATTGAACATTTACAAGTCTTCTCAGACTCTATGCTAGTTATCCAATAAGTCCAAGGAGAATATGAGGTTAGGGATGATACTATGGCAAAGTACTTAAGGAAGGTAAAAAGCCTTCTATCTGAATTCCCTTTGTAAACCATCACTAAGATCTCCCGACTTAAAAATTCAATGGTAGATTGGCTATCCAAACTTGCCTCAATTAAGATACAAAAGCCTGAGGTAAATGATTGGAAGATCTTTATCAAGTCACTATTAGAGAAGAGCATAATTCTAGGCTCTATAGAAGTATTAGAACTTACTACGTTAACATTGGAGCCAAGTTGGATGGACCTCATCCAGAGTTACTTGGAGTAGGGCATATACTCCTAGAGGATAAAAACGAGGTAAAGAAGTTGAGATACCATTCCAGTAACTACATGTTAGTCATTAGCATTCTATACTATGGGGGGGGGAGGGGGTTCAACCTTCCCTTGCTTAGATACCTTTGAGAAGGCGAGGGCCTGTACGTCATGGAAGAGCTGCATGTTGGAGTGTATAGAAACCACATTTAGTCCCTAGCTCTTCACATTCAAGCTTAGTGGCTCGAACATTATTAGCCTACCATGAGGCAAAATGTTAGGGCTATAGCTTAAAAATGCCCTAATGCCAGAAGCACGCCCCCAACAACAGTCTCCAACTACTTACTAGTCCATGGCCTTAATTGGGCATCGACATCCTTAGTGCCTTCCTTAAGGCCTCGGGAGGATGGCAGTTCATCATAATCATCATCAACTACTTTACCAAGTGGGTCAAAGTCGAAGCTGTGGTGAAGATTACTAAGAAGAGTGTTAAATTCTTTGTTTAGAACAATATCCTCATCTGATTTGGGGTCTCATATGCCCATGTTATGGATACTGGCCGGCAGTTTGACAACCCCAAATTCTAAGAATTCTATGCTAAGCACCACATCACACCGCACTTTACATCAATTACTTAGCTTTAGTTGAATGGTTAAGTCGAAGTAACTAATTGGGTCATCCTTGAGAGTTTGAAGAAGAGAGTAGACCAAGCCTAAGGAGTTTGTGTAGATGAATTGCCCAACATTTGTCGAGATACAAGACTACCCACTGTACCTTTATAAGGGAAACCCCTTTTCGCCCTGTATTCGGGTTGAAGGCAGTCCTCTTCATCAAGCTTGTGCTTCCCAACATCTGAACTCAAAGCTTTAACGCTAACCTCAATGAGTCCTTATTACAAGCTAACGTCGACACCATTGAAGAAATCAAAGACTTTGTTGTAGCTTGGGTAACTGCTTACCAACACCAAGTAACTAGATATTACAATTAAAAGGTCAAACACAAGGAGTTCAAGCTTAAAGACTTCGTTTGCTGGACACTAGAGGCCATAGGTTTACTAGAAGGATAAGGCAAGTTGGCCCGCAATTAGGAAGACCTAGTTAGAGTTAGAGAAAACTTAGGCAATGGAGCATACAGATTAGGAGAATCACAATGGATGGGATCAACGTTTGGTGGTAAGATCAAATAGAGGATTAACATTTTAAAAAGTTCAAATAAGGAATTAATGTTTCATAAAATGGTTCAACTATGAGATCAATGTTTCACAAAGTGATTCAAATAATTTTACAAATTGGCTATTATGAATCCCTTATTTGAACCACTTTATAAAACGTTAATATCTTATTTGAACTTTTTAAAATGTTAATCCTCTATTTGAACTTATCCCTAAACATTGATCCCCTCAATTATAATTCTCCCCATACATATTAGAAAGACTAAACAACAAGCTTATCCCATGCATATGGAAGCCGATAACCTTTGGGTTTACTTTGATTAATGTACCATCATGTAAATTGCTTCAAAATTATGAATGAAAAGTCAATTGCATGAGTTATTTGCTTCTCTCTCTTACTCTTATACTAAGTCCCAGGCCTTTGAGAGTAAATAGACCCATTAGCTGGGTAAGTTGGAACACTACCAACTTGACCCCTTTGGGTAACCTTAGTAAGGGGAAACACCTCTTATCCCAAGGAATTTCCATTAGGCGGGCTAATTGGAACGTCACCAACTTGACCCCTTTGGGTAACCTTGATAAGAAGAAATACCCCTTACCTTGAGGAACTCCCACTAGCTAGGCTAATCGGAATGTCATTGACCTAACTCTCTTGGATAACCTTAATAAGAGGAAACACCCCTTACCTTGAGGAATTCTTACTAATTAAGCAGGTCAGAATACCACCAACCTGACCCCTTTAGGTAACCTTAGTAAAGGAAATCACCCCTTACCTTGAGAGACTCCTACTAAATTGGTAAGTTAAAACACCACCAATCCAACCCCTTAGAATAGCTTAGACGAGGGATAACGCCTCTTGTACACTAAGTTTCAGACTATGTTACAATTAACTGAGCAAGCAAGGGAAATGCATTCAACAAAACAAAGCAATATGAAAGACAGTATATGAAGAAATTCAAGTTTCATTACTAAGTGGAGGATATACATTATTAAGGTCGGCATCCTGACTTGGAATACAAGAAGCAAGGAAAGGGATAACTGTCGCTTGGGATCAACAAACTCCGGCAACTTTGAGAAATCTAACATTTCAATTTGCTTAGAGGGATAGTCCATTAACAACCCTTGAGACGGCCAGCCTTGGGCTATAGAAGGGGTTGAAAGCTGCTGACTTGGGTCGGCAAGAGGATTACCCTGAGGAAATACCTTCAAAAGTAGCCTCTGATTGACTTGTCGAGGTAAAAGTGGATGCAATAATGTCTTACTTAGCTTTGGTAGCAAATGGGGCACCTTGAACCTTAGCAACTGCTTGGGTAGCTTCTCTCTCTTGCGCTTGGGCTACCTTCTTCTCTTGAAAATTTGGGGCATCTAGAAAACCAATGAAGCTCAAATCAAGACCAAGATAATAGGAAAGCACCTCTTTCCTTGTGTAGCAAGAGCATTTAGTGGAGATGTCCTCTAACTCGTCCAATTACTGCCCATCAATTGAAAATCGGTGACAACTTTCTTGGCCATGGCATTGCTGAAAATCTCCCAACTCTCTAATTTAGATATAAGCTCCTCTATCTCTAAAGCTTTTCCTTAATGTTCCTTGATTTGCTATTCTAACTCGATCTTCCAATTGGACAACTCCAGCGATGTAACTCTGGTGTTGTCACATTCTGATGCCCTCATTGTCAGCTCGGTCTTCAACTAGGAGATTAATGCCTTCAGTTTGACATTCTCTCTCTTAAGGCCAGCCTTGGCTTCCCTCTCCCCATCTAGTTTCTAGGAGAGTTAAGACTTGGTGCTCTCTTATCCTTAAGCCAAGCCCTTAGGTAGTCAGCTTCCCTAGCGTTCTCTTCGGTAACAACCTTATCTTACTCTGCATCCTTTAGCCTCCCCTTAAGCTTAGCTACCTGCACATAAGAGCAGCATAGGTGTTAGTTAACCTTGATGAATTTATCTAGATATTTATTAGAAGAGGACCCTGCCTCCTTTAAGCCCTTTTCAGCCTTACACAACGCCAACCAAAAGCCATTTACCTCTTTCTACAGGGCATCTTAGTTGCTCAGCTAGAGCAATACTTAGCTGTTGTACTTTAGAGAAACATAAATTGAGGTCAAACCAGCGACAACAAAGAAGGATATCAATTATGAAAGACAAAGGCTTACCTACTAAATGAGCGAGCTCAAGTAACTCGCCGTCTCCATAGGATCACCTCTTCTTACCCTCGATGGTTTGTCGAGGATGGCCCAGTCATCAAGGGTATAAGACTCCAGTAAGGCCTAATAGTTGAGAGTCTAAAGTCACAACATAATGTCATTGCCTTGAATCTCCCACTTCGGCTTCAAGAGCTTCCCCCTGACCCTTTTGTTCACAACATCGGAAGTGTAAAGACGAAGCTCTTCATTTTGGGAGACATACGACACATCCTTAAACAAGTATAGCTTGATCTCTAAGAACCTAAACTTGTTAAGGACATAAAAAAATTCGTCCCCAAGGTTATGAATATACCTGTAATGGTAAGCCATTAGTCACTCATACTAGGTTGCTCGATTTAGGGTTGCCTTCCATATAGGCTTATGTTTCTTAGCTCCAAGTGCCACTTCCCCAATAGTCTTAGAAGCCTTCCTCTTTTACTCAACTACACCAGATGAGGCACTGACTTCGGTCCCCTCCTCCTTACCCTTATCGAGAGGGGCAAGTATACTACGTCCAAGTTGTTAATGTCGGTAGGTTCATCCTCCATAATAATGGGCATAGAGGTAGGGACGAAGGTAGTGGAAAGTACGGCCATACTTACAGGATTGATAGCCAATGGCTTTATTGGGGGACCAAGAGGAATCCCTTAAGGCAAAGCAACCAGCTCAACCCTATTAGTCTCCCCAGCCCTTAACCTTGACCCTATGGCCTTGCCTTTTAGGTCAGAGGCCTTCGTGGATGGCTTTAACCTAGCCTGGTGACGTCTCATCAACTCATCTACCGAAAGACAAGGAATCCCCTTAGCCAGTCTCTTACTTGCAAAGAATTAAGTGAGTAGTCGAGAAAAGGAAAACAAAATATGAAGCACTATCATTCACTAACTCCATTGTAACCTGCATGGATAAGGAAGAATCCTTCCCTCTATTCCTTTCAAAAAGGATGTTGGATGAAGCACAACTTTACACATTAATATGACAAATGAAGCCGTTTGTAAGAAACCGTCACACTCTGAAGCGGCAGAGTCGTAACAGCCCCGTCGTATAAACCATCCTAAGATAGAAGTTGGCCTTACAACCGCTATCTTAGACCTGATCTACACAAGGCGTCCACGACTAACCCGCTTTGAAGTAAATAGTTTGTAATTTAAATAAATTATTTACCAAAGAAAGTGAGGAAATACATATATACACTATGATTTAGTTAGTACAAGTATCGTTTACAATATTTCTTCGTAATATATTTCCTAGTTATTATATTATTCAAAAATAAAAAATTCTAAATAAAACAAAACTTAGACCTTAAGAATATATGTTCGTTCTTCAAATATTTTTCCTCACTCCCCAGGATCCAATAGTTGCTAGCTTCAGAGTAGTTATTTACTGCTTCTTAGCCAACACCTGCAAGACGTCTATAGGGATGTAACCAACCACAACTCAGTAAGTTAGGATGGAGGACTTAAAACTATATCACAAACACAACAAGGTTTTCAATCAACTTATTAGGTGCAATGTATGTGCAAGCAAATGCCATTGCATGACGTTGTCCAGCCCGTCGTGAGATTAGAGAAATTGCGCCCGCTCTAATCCGGGTTAAGGAGTTGCCATTAATGCAACAGCTCACGACTAAACCTAGGCTTGTGCAATGGAGACCTCGCTCCTCCCACGACTACCTTCGAACCACTGACTTCACCCTCGCCGCGACCTCCTCTCCTGTCACTTAGTTCGGCTAAGGATGAAGAAGGGACCATTATGCAATCCTGCGCTATCCCTTTCAAAGGGGTCGGTATTTGGCCGGAGAGTCCTAAGTTCCCCTAATGGGTTGCCATACATGTCCAATTATGATTATTGGTCGTATATTTAATTAAGTCCAGTTTAGGGTGATCAATCATTTCATACAAATCATACACTACATGCCAGAGCAACAAACAGAATCATAGCATCACCCATAATTAAGCACATGCACACATCCAACTATCTAACAAACACAACCAAGCATAATCTTAAACCTCCAAAATACAACAACGTATTAATCCCAACTTACCTCGACTCCTCGCTCACTCACTCGAGGTCCGACTTGCTCAGGCTATCGTCGATCATCCTTATAACACAAACGTGGTTTCAGTTTTTTATATAACTGTTATAGGTTCGTTTTATCCTATAACGCATATTGTTATGTTTTGTTTAGAGTTTAATATACCTAATTATCTAGGTTTTAAGTCTTTTACAATTATTCTAGGTTTAGGGTTAAGTTCAAGTTCGGGTTCGGTTTCTGCATCAATTTTTTTTTAATTAGGTTCTAGTTCGATTTCTAAGTCCTAAATATGCTCGAATCCTAATGTGAAATTAATCACATTAAGCTTGAGTATTCAAATATCTTATTGGGTCTTAATTTAGTATTCTAAACTATTCGGTACACGCTAGTCCTGATTAGGGTATCGGATTTATCCCCGATGTGAGAAAATCTTACATTTTTATACAATTACCTAAAATTAAATCTTAATTCAGATTTAGTATTATTCTGATTTTGATTCTAATATTATTTAAATAACTCCAATGTTTTAGATTTATTAATTTTCAATTCCACATATTATTAATTTCTTACAATAACTACCTAATTTCCTAAATTAACTATACTTAATACTTCAAATGCTAGGATTAGGTTTCCACATCAAATATTAACATCCCTAAACATCTAATTACTATCTAAATCAGTAATTAGTATCTTAATCACCTAATTAACCCAAAATTACCCAATTTTTTCATCATTTTAGGGTTAAAAATTAACTTAAAAATTTCGAAAATTAATTTTAGAAAAATGGCTTCATAGCACTATTCTATATCACATAAGAATTCTACAGAAAAAAATTAAGCTCCAAACTACACTCCTAAGCTTATTTATTTCTCGTTCTAATAATGCTCGATTTTGCTCAATTTGTTAAGAACCCTATATTTTCATACGTGATTAAACTAAATCACTATTTTTTCCCTAAATCTATATACAATAAAACCTCAGAATAACAATTTTCATAATTTTCTGGGCAAAATAACTAATTTTATGAAATTATTCAAAATCGGGGCAAAGGAGGGACTCATTAGTCGGGGTGTCTCCGGCCACCTCCGGCCGCCGTAGCCTTGTCGGCCGACCTGGGCACTGCTACCACCGTGTGATGGTGGTGGCCATCCACTCCCAGCTGCTCGTCGGGTTTAGGTTCTCCTTCGTGGCCCTAACTGCACAGTTTTCCTTTTCTTTTTTTTTCTTTGGTTTTTCTCTCAATTTTCACCTCTCCTTAATTTTCTCTGATTTCTAACTGTCCAAATGAGCTTCTAAATTTTTCTTGCTATTTATAGAGCTTTTGGATAATTATTATGCATTAAATTGGACAAGACAATTGTCTTATCCCTTAATTTTTGGCTTTTGTGTTGTTCTAATTTAATTGGCCAAGTTTTTTCTTATTTTTCCCAACTGCCATGACCTATATCTAGATCATTCCTTATTTTTCCTTATTTTTCCTTAATTAATTATGAATTTTCTTTAATTATTTAGTATGATTTTAGCACATTACGCGTATTTTAAGTAATTACGCGTATTTCTACATACATGTAAATTCATATACAGTACAAATAAATATTCCTAAATATTATTTAAATTATTTTATGATTTTTAGTATATATATAATTTATCTCTAGCGATTCGTTAATTATCGGAATGCATTTTACGCATTTTCGATAAATAACGAGTTATATACTAAAAATTTGGAATTTTTATATTCTTTTATTTTATTGCTTATTTTCTTAAATTTAAACTTACGTGATCATTTTCCTAATATTTCTAGCTTTACTTTATAATTTAGGCTCGATCGGGTCTTTCAACCGATTGAAACCTCAAATAGCTAGTTGTGAGGCTTATGTCACTCCTCGAAGCGGCAAAGTTGTAACAGCCCCGCCGTGTAAACCATCCTAAGATAGAAGTTGGCCTTACAACCACTATCTTAGACTTAATCTACACAAGGCGTCCACGACTAACCCGCTTTGAAGTAAACAGTTTGTAATTTAAATAAATCATTCATCTAAGAAAGTAAGGAATTATATATATATATATAGTATAATTCAGTTATTACAATTAAAGTTTACAATAATTTTCCATAATATATTTTCTAGTTATTACATTATTCAAAAATGAAAAATAAGTCTAAAGTAAATACTTAGACCTTAAAAATATGTGTTTATTCTTCAATGTTTTTCCTCACTCCCCAGGATCCAGCAGTTACTAGCTTCAGTATAATTGGTTGCTGGCTTCAGTATAATTGGTTGCCACTTCTTAGCCAGCACCTGCACAATGTTTATAGGGATGTGAGCAACCACAGCTCAGTAAGTTAGGACGGAAGACTTAAAACTATACCATACATACAACAAGATTTTCAATCACTTATTAGGTGCAATGCATGTGCAAGCAAATGCCATCGTACAACATTGTCCGGTCCGTCGTGAGATTAGAGAAATTGCGCTCGCTCTAATTCGAGTTAAGGAGTTATCGTTAACGCAACAGCTCACGACCAAACCCAGGCTTATGTAATGGAGACCTTGCTCCTCCCGCGACTACCTTCGAACCACTGTTTTCACCCTCGTCGCGACCTCCTCTCCTGTCACTTAATTCGACTGAGGATGAAGAAGGGACCATTTTGCAATCCTGCGCTATCCCTTCCGAAGTGGTCGATATTTGGCCGGAGAGTCCTAAGTTCCCCTAACGGATGGCCATGCATGTCCGATTATGATTACTGATCGGATATTTGATTAAGTCCAGTTTAGGGTGATCAATCTTTTCATACAAATCATACAATACGTGTCAAAACAACAAACAGAATCATAGCATCACCCATAATCAAGCACATGCACGCATTCAACTATCTAACAAGCACAACCAAGCATAATCTTAAGCCTCCAAAATACAGCATCGTATTAATCCCAACTTACCTCGATTCCTCGCTCACTAACTCGAGGTCCGATTTGCTCAGGCCATCGCCGATCATCCCTATAACACAAACGTGATTTCAGCTTTTCATATAACTATGATAGGTTCATTTTATCCTAAAACGCTTATTGTTAGGTTTTGTTTAAGGTTTAATATGCCTAATTATCTAGGTATTAAGTCTTTTACAATTATTCTAGGTTTGAGGTTAGGTTCAGGTTCGGTTTTTGCATCGATTTCCAAATTAGGTTTCAGTTCGATTTCTAAGTAATGTTTTATATTCCAACCCTAAAAATTTGTTTCAACCCATAATGTGAAATTAATCACATTACTTCCCGATCTCCTAAATACCATCATTACCCTTAGTCAGTGTTTATTTTACTCGATACACTTAAATCCATATTAGTGTACCGAATTCACTCCTAATGTGATAAATTTTTACATTTTTCATATAATTCCATAAATTCAAGTTTCCTATCAGATTTATTGTACATTTTTATTATTCTCAAAATATCAATTTTTATTATATTTCTAAAAATTACATATTATATATTGTTACCTTTTATGTACATAATGCACTTCTAATATTTTTATCACCCTAATTACCATCCCTAAACATCAATTATCATTTCAAAATATCTAAATTCATCCTAGATCAGATTTTACTCCTATTTTCCCTAATTTACAAAATTAACTTAAAGTTAACTATTTTTCCCTATTAATCATTTACTATATAATTACCCTAATAATTACATCTAACACCCTAATTGCTACAAGTATCATACTCCATCAAATTTCCACATTCTAAAACATATACTTATTCACTAAATCAGTAATTAACCATTTAATTACCTAATTATCCCTAAATTACCCATTTTATGCCTCATTTTAGGGCCTAAAAATTATCTAAAAATTTCGAAAATTAATTTTTTAAAATGGGCTTCATAGCACTGTTCTATATCATCTACGTAATCTACACAAAAATTTTGGGCTTGAAACTACACTCCTAAGGTCATTTATTTCTAAATCAAAATATGCTCGGTTTTGCATGATTTCTTAAAGACCCTATATCATGAGACATATTTTCATCAAAATAGTATTTTTCCTATAAACTACATACAAAAATATTCCAGAATAACAAAATTCATAATTTTCTAATAATATTTAATATTTTTACAAAATTACACAAGAATCGGGCTAGAAATCGAACTCACCGATTTGGGTGGCTTCGGCCGTGGTGGCTTTATCAGCAGGCTTGCGCGCTGCCACCACCGTGTGGTGGTGGTGGCCATCCACTTCCAGCTGCTCCTCTGGTGGGGATTCCCTTTAAAAGCCCTAACTGCACAATTTTTCTTTTTTTTTTTTTAACTCGAATTTTTCTCTCAATTTTTGCCTCTTCTAAATTTTCTCTGATTTGTAACTGTCCAAATGAGCTTTTGAATTTTTCTTGCTATTTATAGGGCTTTAAGGGATTTATTGTGCATTAAATGGGACAAGACAATTGCCTTATTCCTTATTTTTTAGCTTTTGTGTTGTCTTAATTTAATTAGCCGAATTTTTTCTTATTTTTCCCAGCTGCCACGACCCAATTCTGGATGATTCATGATTTTTCCTAATTTTTCCTTAATTAATTATGAATTTTCTTTAAGCATTTAATATTATTTTAGCACATTTCACGTATTTTAAGTAATTACGCGTATTTATACTTACATGTAAATTCATATATAGTACAAACAAATATTCTTAAATATTATTTAAGTCATTCTATTATTTTTAGTATACATATAATCTATCTCTAGTAATTTATTAGTTATTAAATTATACTTTTTGCTTTTTCAGTAATTAGCAATTATTATGCTTAAAATTTAAAAATTTTATAGTCTCCTATTTTATTACTTATTTTCTTAAATTCACGTTTACGGGGTCATTTCTACTAATATTTCTCTCAATAGTTTATAATTTGGGGTTTGATCGGATTCCTTAACCGATCGTTCAAAACCTTATGTTCTAAGTTCAATCCTATAGTCAATTGGCTTAACTTTGGGGCTTACAGCTTACAGAAACGATCTTGCACCTTGTACCCATTTCTTCACCCCAGCCTTTTTCATGCTAGGGAAGAGCTCAAAGATCGAATACTTGAAGTATCTCTTTACCATCTCCACAACGTTTATTTCAATACCATGTCTGAGGGCCATGAAGGCTTGAATCTCCCTCGAGACCTTAGTATTATTAGGCCTAAGCTCCTTCTAGGCCCTTGTTTGGACTAGTTTAGTCTATCTTCTCTACAAGTCTACGTCCTCTGGTAGCTCAATCACTAGATAATCATATTGTCAGCCCTTAACAGAATTCATAAGGCCACAGAATAAGTTCTTCCCCGGACAAGGCTAGAGGTATAGCCACCCACCTATGCTTTTCTACATGTAGAAGTGATTAAAAAGCTTAAGAGTGGCTCTTATCACCAAGTATTCATACAGCCCTTGGAAAGCCTTCAAACCTTCCACCTATTAGGAGAGATTTATGCTAGACTGCAATAGTGAAAGTTGAAGAGCTCCTTCTCAAAGTCAATCAAAAGGTGGCACTACCCGTACTCCAAGCACTTCTCAAACTCAGCAAATTGCCTCCCTATCAATAAGGGCACCCTTTCATCCCTCCTTGGCACTTGTACTTACTAACCCGGAATCGATTTAACTACAAAATTACTTAGAACCCAACTAGAAGTAGAGGCCTCGCTTTAACTAACTTACCCACTTGGACCATTACTTATCCTGGGCTCTTCAAACAAATCTCTAGCTACTAGCAAGGGAGCATACATGTAAGGATCCTTAGGGATGGCATTGATTACCCTAACTCTATCCAATGCCTTTACTACCATTCTTGTAGCATTGTTAAGTTGTGCTAACGATGTGACTTTATCCTCTCCTTTAGAGGGAAGATCACTCATCGTAGTCTTAGAGTCAGTAAGATTATATTTTGATGCATTTGATGGCATCTCACCTAAGTTGGTCAACATGATCAATGAGGAAGCAAAAAGGAATGAACTTTGAAGAAAAGTTTGTAAGAGAGAGTTTCAAAGAAGATTGTTGAAAAGAGAGAATGAAATATGTAGTAAAGAATTGCTAAAAAGGTGCTTTCTCTAAACAATTGAGGTATTTATAGGCCAATCACTTTGGGAAGCATATCAGCGATTATAGGGATTCGTATAAGCACAAATCTCTTGACATGCTATGATACAAACACATGGAGGCAGTTTTGATCAAATGGCTACATTCAAAAGACAAAACACATGCAGTTACAAGAAAATCTGTTATGAAAAGACACTTATCACATTGCATTAAATGTACTAAAAACGAGTGAAATAAAGTAAGAATTTAAAAAGTTACTTTCGTTGGAAGTTTCCCCGATGCCCCTTCAACTTCTACAAGAAGTCAAACAAATTGTATTCATTGGGTACTGATCAGCTTAGTTTGGTCCAATCTACTCAATGCCTCTACTCTACGACTTTACCGTGAGATACATGACCCACCATACTCTCGCCTCAACTCAAAGTGCCTACCTCAAGCCATGGAGTTCTCACCTTAGTTCGCCTATCTAGCTTAGCATACATACTCTATTCTAACCTGATAGAGGGCCAACTGCTCTTACTCCCTGATGACCAAGGAAGTAGGACTTCTCGCATTCCACTTTGGAATTATTGTATTCACCTCTCTGCCTGAAGGTAATCTGTTCGATTATGTAGCACTTGCTCAGCCTTGGTGACATTCAACTTGGATGTCTTTAGCTTAGCCTCGCGCCTACTTCAACGTCTTCACCTCGACCTTTCATCATCTTAGATGTCTCTACTTCGGCACCAACTTAGACCTCCACCATTGGTGTATTGGTACAACTGCTTTAGTATGAATGCCTTCAAACTAGATCGACCATATGCTTGAGGAGCCTATATTTTCCCTCTCCTTACCATTACTATACAATGAAAACACAAGGTTGGGGTTATAGGGAAAGGGGGTTAGGGTGGAGTGGGAGTGGAGGAGTGGGGGTTAGGGTGGGAAGGGTATGTTTTGATAAGGGCTTTTGGACATGGGCTCTTCAGGCCCATCCTAACCTCACAGAGCTCTATACTTATGACAAGCTACTCTTGGCCTAAGCTTAGAATACAACCTATTTAGATATGGGAAGCCTCTAATAGTTAGAAGATTTTGGATAAGGCTAAAAGACTAAGTCAAACAATCTCCTCCTATATAAATGAAACGCATCAGACACCATAGTCTCACTCTCCGATGTTTTGAAAGTGGATTTGCATACTAGCTCCTTTCTAACTATTAACAGCACTCCTTTATAAATATAATGTCATCGCCTAACGGAAAACTACTTGATACTTTGTGTACTTAAGCCTATTTATTGCTCTCAAGCACTCATATTCTCTAAACATCTAACTAACTTAAATATCGAAGTGACTACACAGACAACACCCTAGCACCCCATCATTACGCTCTCTCTTTGGCAAACTTTTTTATTTGCATGAAGTCCAAAAGAATACCAACAAAGTTCTTGAGACGAAAACATTTAATTGAAAATTTAGTTATCACTATTTATACCTCAGTTAATTCTAATTCACATTGTTAATTTAATTAGTATGATCAACCAATAGAGTGATCACCTACAGTCATAAGAGGATCATGTGACTCTCCTTAAGGCTATGGGTAGCTACTTACAATTGACAATATGTCTCATAACCATATTTTTAAAGTGAATCACAACCTACATTTTGCAATGGGGTGGTCACTACTCACTTATTAAGGGTTGTGTGATCCCCTTTTAGCCTTAGGCAATCATCCCATTGGTTGATTATGTCAACTAGACTAGCTGTGTAAATTGGAATTAATTGAAATATAAACAATGATAACAAAATCTTTAATTGGGTGTATAGTTAGATAAATCAAGACTTCAAGCGCATAATTACAAAAAGTGATAAAGTTGAGGTATATATTGTTATGCAAATCCTAATTTTTCATAAGTCCCACAAATATATACTAAGAGAAAGAAAGGAAAAATTTGAAATTACTACTTTGCCCATTGTTAATGTCATCTATTTTAATAAACAATTATTTATGATGGACCATTTGGTAATATTAGGCTTTCAAATTTTTAAAAAATCAAATGTTAATTCATTTCATTCTCTTAAGTTTTGCTTGTTTTTTCAAATAGTTTTTCAAATAATGGAAAGATGTAATTTTCTGTTCTTTCAATTCTTTCCTCTCACTTTCTACCCTCTCTAATTCCTTCCTTCTTCTAATTATAGAGGCAACCTACTCTTTGCTTATGTTTGCATTTTTTCTTAATCAAAGAATCAACTCTAAAAATAACTTCATTAAAGTAACTTTAATAAATATGGTATGTATGTTCATATATATATATATATAGATATATATATATATTATTTAAGTTAGAGTAGGCTTGAGTAGCCGCCTCCCTAAAACATAACTATTTAGCCTCAATATAATATTATTCAATAAAAATATCAACAATACTATTATTTATGAATGATTTATAACATGGGTAAATGTGATAACTCCTTAATATCACAATCAATCTCTCTCTATTCTCTCCTCTTTTTCAGAACAAATAATTTATTTAACTCTAATATAATATTATTCAATTAAAATACAAGTATTAATATTATCTATGAAGTATTTATAATATGAGTAAATGTTAGCTACTCTTTACTTTTTTCTCGCTCATTAATCTTCCTCTCCTTTGATCCTCTTTATATAGGTAAGTTTAATTTATCTTTCCTCCTCCTTGTTAAATCTCTCTCTCCCTCGTTAATCTCTTTCTTCTCTATCTTGTTTCTGCAAGTAAGTTTTATATATTTGAATTCTTTTCATTTACTTTCACTCAATTTTCCTCTATTTATAAATTAATGGTTGAAGTTATCTTAATCTTTGAAATATTACGTGATGTAATCATATCATCATCATTTACCTTTTAATCTCAAAAATTGATTACAAATGTATATCACAAAAGAATAAATTGAGAGAAATCAAGAAAAATTAAATGGAGAGGATCCATTTCCAAGTTTGATATAGAAAAGAAAAAAATAGTTACTTTAGTAACACATATTTACTTGCTTGGTCTTTTTCAAATTGTATTTTTTGTCATCCATTTTATTGACGCAATAAATCTCACACTAAAACTAATATTTTGTTTTTATTATATAAATTTTTTATCAAAATCTAAAAACTAATATATAATATTTTATTTGAGTAAATTTGATATAAGCAATTTTTATACTTAGATATGCTACACAAGTCATCATCTCTGCTTAGGAAGGTAGCACCGCCACCTCCATGCTCTTACTAGGAAAAAAACTGTGATTTATCATTTAGGTAAAACTGTAAAACCAAGCCTAATGAACTCCTATGTTTATGGAATTATACTTTTTAGTAAAGAAAGAGGACGTAAAAGCTGTCGCAACACAGTTGATTCGTCTCGTAATAGATCAGATTAGGTTTGATTCCTCGTAAAGAAAAAAAAAAAAAAAAAAAAACAAAATGAAGGCAAAGGATACTCATCTGTAAGAACTCTCTTCACGTTTGGCAGTGCCACTTTCTAATCAGCTCATAACAATTAAATATAACCAATTTTTGTAGAAATTACAAAACTCGAAATAAAGAAAGAAAAAACAAATTGAATAACCCTAAAGCGACTATGGTCTGCTCCCCCCTACAGTGGCAACCGGACCCAGTGAAAAATTTAAAAATTTTCTTTTGTTTTTTTCTTTCTTGATTTTAGGGGTGTCGATTGACAATCCACTGTTTCAGGTGGATTACACGATTCCTCTGCTCCTTTTCATTTTCTTTTTCTCTTCTTTTCTGAGATTTTCCTTTTCTCTAATTTTTGCATTTTTGTTATTTAGTTTAATTAAATATATCTATAATAAAGATTTATCATAACTATTACTGGGAGTCAGTTTGGAATAAGCACAATATAAAAATTTTTCACTAATTTGTCAGCTAACCTCATTTAATTTTAAAAAAAATTTGCACATATATATATATATATATATACATATTTTTGTGCATTGCTACCGTAAGGCAATAAAACTGACGCATAAATTCTCCAGTTCCACTTCAAAATAATCTATGACTAGTGGCAGGAATATAGATTGATGTGGTAACACAATATGTTCGAAAACTTTAAAATCTGAAACCTGCTGGACCTCTACTTACAATTGTAATCATCACAACATGTGTACACAATAAAAACTCACAGTACACGATGCATAGAAGAACACATTATATATAATTACTAATTAAATTTGAATCCATGTAGTGGTGGCTAATTACTTAAAAACTATTATATATATTGTCATATATTTAAATATAATTAATAGTTACGTACTATATATATATTCTGATAGCTAATATGAATACTATTCATTGAATTTTTTTTTATTATTCATTGAATTTTTTTTTATTGTCTAAAATGCTTTATCCAAAATTGGTCGAAATTATCTAAATATTTTAAATATTATATAATATCATATTTATCTCTTTTTTTTTTATGATATCAACCATAAATTACATCTCAATCTACTTTTAAAAAATAATATTAAAAAAATTTTAGAAATTAATTCAGAGGATCTCGATCCTAAAGTATATCAAGAACATGCGATCTTGAATCATTCCGTCATAGTCACAGTGCATTGCCATGCTTTTCCTTTAACGACAACGCGGAAAAGAAAAGTTGAGTGCAAGTTACTTCCGACTCAGTCCAATACAATAACATTCAAATTTCAATCCTTTCGTTTTCAAGTAAGACAATTCCAAACCAAAAAAAAAATAAAAGAAAAAAGTCTTATCAAGTCAATTGAATTTTGAGCCATTGAAATGAAACTCGATAAAAGAGACAATTTAAACCCGTTAGAAATGTGCCATTCAAAGAGCGTGTCCCTTTTCGTAGAAAATTTCACAATCTTTTGGTTGTCTTCAACTTTTACCAGTAGAGTAAGAGTATATGGACCAGTAAAAGAGAAAGGAATGAGAGAAATAGTTGAAGAGTTATTCAGTAAGATTATTCTAATAATTTATACGTAGATAGGAAGAATAAACACAGAAAAAATTTAAGTGCATAAAAAAAGTAAGTAGACAAATATTATCCGAAATTAAATACCCCATCCTCTATTTCAAGGAGATGAGGCTGAGATAGGTTAGGAAAGTATAGTTTATATTGATGGTTGTGACCTCAATATCTTGAAAGGTGATTTACCTCTCGTAGAAACCATTCGCATATGGAGGGTTTTGGACCTCATGAACTAGGCCCAATCGATTTGGACTCAAAAGGCCCTGTCCCTAAAGCTTCTAGAGTCTTCATGGTCTGCTCTGTTGGGTATCCTACTGTAGACATCTGAGTTGTATGGAGCTTGGTGGGTGTGGAAGGAGGCCGAACTAGGCTCAAGAAGTTTAACCCATACCTTACATAGCTCGAAATAGGTGTAAAGCCAAACCCAAAATATTTTATTAACCTTTTTCTATTCCGATCAAAAGTAATACAAACGGGATACTAATTCAAATTTAAAAAAAAAAAAAAAAACACACATCTTTATCTTATACATTAATTAAACGGTTAACTTTACCATGTTTTCTTGACATGTTTTGAGTCTTTGAGTGAATTTTTTTTTTTTTCCTTTTTACCTACTGAAATTCGATAATGAAATCGGCACCGCATTTGTATAGTTATTCATACAGTGTTAAGCTGAGCTTCAAGTCTGACTCCAAATTTCAAAACTTAAATTATATCAAACTTAGAATTTGAGTTTGAGCTCAATCAATTTTAAAATTTTAAGCTCAAATTTAACTTTAAGTATATACTAAACAAGCTTGAACTCATTTGAATTTAGAATTTTAAGCTTTAGCTCAACTTTAAGTGGTATCAAATAAACAGTTTGACTTAACTAAATTCATTTAGTTTTTATTTATCTTAAAATAATTTTTTTAATTAAAATAATATCAATGTTAAAACTAATTGAAGTTGGCTAACATTTAAACTCAACCTTGAGCTCTATTAGGTTCTTAAACTAATCAAACTAAACATTATGAATTACAAGTTTAATTTGATAAATTACTCAAGAATTTTGAGTTTGAGTTCAACCTAACTATTATTAAGTTGGACTCAAATAAATATTATACAAATCTCAAATAGTTAACGAGTAATTTGATTTGTATATGCATACAGACTTTTTCGATTACATTTACATTTTATATAACCTTTTAATATTTATAAGATGCCATCCGTTGTAAAATCTCATCAAGTGACCCATCCCCGAAGATTATACTCGAATATCATGACGCTGTTCACACAATAAACTGTAAATTTTCTACTTGTCCTGCAGGAAAGGAACAAAGAGGAACCTTTGCATAAAGAACAATCGGTAAAGATATCATGTGGCAAATAATTGACAGTTGAATACTAACATTCACCATGGTTCGGACGAGAAGATATTGAACAGGAATATGTGAATGTAACCTTTAGAAGTTTTCAAACACGTAATAATGATAGAAGTAGTTTCTAAACGTTACTATTTATGTTATAATATTTAAAATGTTATTAATAATTACTTGCCATGTGTATACATACATTACTTATTCAAACTTTTTTTGGATTGGACCCACCGTCGCTTGCAACCATATGCATCATGTTCCTTTACCTGCTTGTAGACTACTCTTAAAAAGAAAAAGGAAAGAAATGAAAAGAAAAGAAAAGCCTCCACACAGGTCTAATTGTCAAGAAACGATTTTTTTTTTAATTATTATTATTATTGTTTTATTTATTTATTTTTGTTTGAGCGGTTGTTCTGCCTGCAAGTATTGTTGGATTGCATGACCTACCAGTAGTTTTCCGTAGTGGCTGGCTACTCCGTCTTTGGAGTGATGTTTTTTTTTTTTTTTTCCAAAAATAAAGTTCCTTTTTAATGTTTTACCTATTTAATTATTTTATCCAGTTAATATTTAATAATAATTATTTATTAAATTAATCACTAAAAACCAATTAGGAGTTAACGTTAGATTTTACCCGAGCTAGTTGGAGGTCATGAGCAAAAACTTTTAAAATATTAAGTACTCGGGTGGCAAAAAAGAAATATCAATCACTCTAACACCGCAAATTTCATTGAGATGAGTATGAGAATGGCATTCGCTACTATAGATTGATAATAATATTGTTATAAATGTGGCGTATTCTGCAATGCGAACATTCATAGTCATGGGTGTGTAAGTATCGATTGATGGTATATTACTGCTGGCTCAAGACCTTAAAGTCGAAAACCTTCAATTCATCTTCGATTTACAATTATCGTCATCAAATATATCAAGATCATGCCACTTGAATGATTCTGTCATGATCACGATGAGCAGGCATTATTATTCTCCGTTAAAAACTGCCTAAGGTAAACTGAGGGAAATTGAAAAAAGGAATAAATTGAAAGGATTTGATTCAAAAGTTTTAAGTGCCGATCACTTGTAACTGGGTCTAAGATAAATAACCTTCACTCTTTGTTTTCGAGGTAGAATATCATAAAAGGAAAACTCCAGAAACTTTTCAAGTCAATTTATTTAAGTCTTGGAAATAAAATTTTATAAAATTAGAATGTTCAAATCTGTTAAAAATGCATTGTTCATAGGAGTCTTTTTCTACCTATATTAACAATACCTTGCATTCAGGGTGTGTCTTACTATTATTCATTCCCTACTCCAAATCCTACATGTAAGGATTAAAGGCCATCAAATCTTAGGTTAAGGTGATAGGGCTCAAGAGGACAAGCCCATATATATTTGAGATGATAAAAAGAAATTTGGTATGATAAGGTTAGAATAAAGTCCATTAGTTTATCCAATACCATAGTTTCTTATTTTAGTTCACATATCAAATAGAGCCTCTCTTAGCCCTAAACCCATAAAGAGAACCCACTTGAGGTCAATTAAAATAAAGGATTAATATTTTGCCATTTATTATCATCATGATCCAATGAGTGAGATTAATGGCCAACTTCTATAATTATCTCATTCCCCTCCTCATTTGCACAAGAGAGAGAATTTTGGCACAAATATCTTTACTTTACTAAATTTTCGTCTTAAAGAATCAAACACCCAATTATCTAAAGATCATTATTTGATTCATTATTTGTAGTGGAGTTTAATGTTATTAAGCTCTCCTATCTATCACTAGTCGTGTTTGAGCTTGTGAGATTACCTGCTCCTCCTCCTTATTATTCTTCACTCGGTTATCCTATTCATATAGTTCAAGTCGTTTCCCTTAATCACATTTAACGCGACTCAACACGCAATCTTACATAACCCTCATTTTCTTACTCTCACATCTATAATATCAAATGCCCTTTTTACTCATGTTAGTTTGGGAATGAATGTAGCTTGGCATATAATGTGCATGTGACATGTGCATTACCTTTTACCGTGTTGTATTATTTTATGTACTGTTGAACACCTATGTGGTGATTTTTCTATGCAAGTCTCTTAAACTTATATTGTGTTTTAATCCAGTAGGTCACTTAAAAATGATTAATGAAATCAACTTAATCTTTTCTTTTCATTTTTTCTTTTTATTTTTTCACATGGTGCCACGGATGAACCTAGGATTATATAACTTTGGGTGTGCTTAAGGGCTAGACTTACCTTAATTAAGTTAACATTAAAATTATCTGTAGGAAGATATTTGTTTATTGTCGTAATTATATTATGTATTATGTATGTAAAAGGATTGTATTGATGATTTGGCTACAAGAATTCTTAAAGATTAATAAGATGAAAAATTAATGTAAAAAATGATTAAAAGTAATCAATATACTTGAAAAGAAGTTAAAAGAACTAACTTTTTACCTTTTATTTCATATATATATATATATATATATTAAATGAAAATTAGTTATTAATTTATCAAAATTACATTAATATACAAAAGTTGTATAAGTTTTATTTTTAACAAGACTATACTAGAAAAAATAATTGAATAGGAAACTACAAGTAAAGCAAAAAGAGCAACTTGACATAGATATAAGTATTACACCATTTCTTTTCATAGCCCTTTTATATTATGGTTACATTAGCAATGCTAAAAAAATAATTTTGAATATAAATTACTAGGTAATCGATTATTCAATGATCCATATTTATTTTCATAAAATTAATTGTAAAAAAAATTTACTAAATCAAGTTATATAATTGGTAAATGTGATAAGTCCATAATTTTTGTGATATGGATAATGTAATTATTTTTATGGTATTACTTATAAAAAATAACAATTCAATATAATTTATTTAGTTAAATATAATTCGTAATTAATGAATTTAATATTATTGGTCATTGTGAAAATAATTTTAATACATGTAAAAAAAAATGCAATTCAAGTAATAAATGCCTATTAAAAAGAGTTGACAAACATGTGATTTGGACTCAAAACCTCATGATTGAAAAATAAATACAGAATCACTAAACTATGTTTAATTTTATATTATATAATCCTCCTTAAAATATATATTTAGTATATGTATTTTTTCCTTTTCCAAAAATTTTTAAGAGCAACTTTTCCTAAGGTTGGGGAACTAGAGCCCCTATTGCTCCCCCTCCTTTACATGGCGTTATTTCTCAAATAAAGATGTGCAAGTATTTTCTAAAAGAGCATAAACAAAGACTAAGAAGCTGTATGATCATTCTAGAAATATATCATCTTATTTGTTGACAAACAAAATAGAAAAAGAAAAAGGGAAACATCTTTTATTTCTTGAAGTACCAATGTGGTACAATAATTAGTAAGGGTGGCAAAAAATTGATCAAACTAAATCAATCCACAAATCGAACCATACCAAATCGAAAATATGGTTTTCTTACAATTTGATTTAGAAAATTTCCAATCCCAACCAAATTGAAAATTTATGGTTAGTTTGAAAGGATAAATCAGACCAATCCATAAAACTAAACCAAATCGTTTTATAAATATCATAATAATATTTTACTTCAACTAAATAATGTCTTTTGTTATAATGTAGTACTTAAAAGAATTTTTATTTAAATTTATTGAAACATATATGTATTAAACTTTTAATTACTGTAATGCATAAATTATATATATAGTTTGACTTAAAATTTGAAAATAAAATTAGCTATTAATATATATTTGAAAATTTTTAGTCACTTGAATATTTATTTTATCAACTTTTATTATGATGATACTTATTATTTTTAAATCAATTTAATACTTTTTACATAAGATTAAATTTTTTACAAATGTACATTTCTAAACTAGAAAATATAATTCAATCTATAAATCAAATCAAACCAAACAGAAATTTTATGATTTGAAAAAATTTCTAATTCAAACCGTACCTTTTTTTTTTTTTAAGTTTTAAAATACCGAACTAAATATTTATGATTTGATTTGGAGGGAAAACCAAAACAAATTGATTCGTGATTATTGCTAATAATTAGACACCAATTATGTTAAGTTGCCCTTATTTAATGGAATTACATATAGAGATGCAATAGTAACTATTCAAGGACATCATAGTCTTTTAATCCGCACACTTTTAAGGCGCTGTTCTTCAACGCTGTGTGGGCGACGGCTACCAAAAGAAAGAGAATAAAACCGTCAACACTTTGGCTGTGCGGCGTCTTGCATGGGTTGACCTGTCAATTGCTTTGCATGGACAAGGACATTGACTCGGACTGGCCGAATAATTTAATTACAGCTGGACTGGACCCAACAGTGGGCTGATCATCTTATACTTTGGACTGATAAATTGGATGGCTGTTGGATGTGGCTGAACGTGGCTGCATTGCCCGTCGGCTTCATTTCCTGGGCTTCGCATTATGGGTTTCATTTCAATAAATGGTGATCTCGATTGCTTTCAATTTGGAAGTGGTCCCTTTTTCATATAATTCTTCCACCTAAATTAACTTTTATATATATTTCGCTAATTTGCATCATCTTATAATAAAACAAAATATACATAAGTATTAATATAAAGTTGAATAATAATATATATAAATTCATATATTATCACTGACCATAAGTACTTATTTGAGTTTTAAGTTTGAAACTAGAAAGATTTCTTTACTTTAGAAGATAAACTTCTAAGGATATTCAATTATTTGTATTGGATACCGATATAAGTGCTACTATCCAATAGCAAGGATAATAGAAGATACCAATAATTATCCATAAAAATTTTAGAATTAGATTAATAAAATGCCAAAAATTGCTTAGGCTTTGTACATGTTAAGGATTTTGCTCCACTACTTAGTAGCAAAAACCGTGATAGATGTTGGTAATTTATTTGATATAGACATGATGTCTAAAGAAGATTTCTAAGAGATAGCAAGTATAGTTGTAGTCTGTTAAGGTTTACTTAGGCTATTAATATTTCTCAAGAAGAATGCTTTAGTACTTAATAACAAAAAGCAATAACATTTCATAAATGTTTAATTGAGATAATCATTATGAACTTAGGAGAATACTCCACTAGAAGGCAATGATAATAGCTATAATATATAAATTAGGATTCACTTAGGCTTATTAAGGGATTGCTCTATGAATATCTAACCATTGCCTAACCTTAAAGGTGTTAAGCTTATGGCATTTCAATACTCAAACTAAGTCTTATTGTGGTAAGAAAGATCATAATGTAAACCAAGTGTGATCACATATCATAATGTCAATTGTGCATCATTAGAGCAAGTAATAATTATGGTACAGGTCATATGCCATTGTAGTTGGTGAATATCTGTGTAACCTCATGATCAAGTATTTCACATGGATTGTGTAAAGTTATGATATTGATTTATAAGGCCATGATTGTAAATACTTTGTCAATACAAGCTTGAAACTTTTAAACTAAATGGTTGAAATGGGCTTACTAATGTTTGTTGACTTGCTTATTCATTGCTTTTTTATTGGGGCGTTACAATATCACAATGCAAACCATACACCATTACAATAAATGAGTGTCATAGTGATGCTTAAAGCACTATTTTGTAAGAAAAAGAATTGAACTTGACTTTATGGAGAAAATATGAAAAGTTTTCAATTTGATAGTATACACAACATACAAATTTAAGTGTTTACAAGTGATAAAAATGGAGACAATTACCTTTGCAAAAAAGACATGTTTGCTAATTTGGTTAATGAAAACCGCTTACAACTCAATGATCATATTTCTTAATATTGAAGTATATATAATTTACTTCTATTATATCCAAAGCCAAAACTAAAGAAGAAGGGAACAAATAAAAACTTTATGTCTCTTTTATTTCTTCTCTACAATAAGTTCGCACATATAACTTTTATGGAAATGAGATTTCGGTTTTTTATTTTCTTTACTTTAGTTTAGAGCTCATTTAAGAATAAATTAGAGGGCTTTTTTTTTTTGTTTTACTTCTTGTTTTATTCTTTTTCTTATAAATTTTTTATTTTGCGATCTTAAGAGCTAACTCACTTTTCAAATGGGTTAAAATTTTCAATGATAACCCTTTCCTTTTATGATTAAACAGGTTGGCTCACATGACCTACTTCTCTTACACAACTCTAATAATAGTAAGTATTATACCACAAACCATGCATCATCCCAATAAGTGAACATTATAGCACAAATTATGCATCGTTATAGTAAATGAGCACCATAACATAGACCGTGCATGGTCACAATAGGTGAGCGTCATAGCATTGATTATGCATGGTCATAGTAGGCAAGCATTGTATTGTAAATTATGCATCATGGCATAATTTATGCATCACTATTGATGATGGTATCAATCAATATTTAGTAGTTTTCAATTTGTTAAAAGGGAATTAATTTGTTTCTTAGTAATAAAATTTATCTTTATCTGACTTATATAGGATATATAAAATATATTGTGAAGTGTGTATTCAAACATGTAATATGTTGAAGGTCTAAAATGTTAATACAACATATAGGAAGTAGAAATGAATAGTAAATACAAGTTATTTATTTTTTTCCAACTCATGAAAATTTTGGATTTTCCTTAACTCATAAGAGAAAAAACAAGCAATTGTGCTCATAGAAAAAGGACATTAAAACAAATCTAATGAGGAATAAAGTAGAACAATGCTCATAAACAAAAGAAAAAGAAAAAGAAAAGAAGTGATGATGGTAGCTTTGGTAGTGGTGATGACTCCCATATTGCTTCAGTTTAGAGTCAATGTGATAGCTTTCCATAGGTTTCTTCTCATGAGGTCACTATGCATCGTAAATTTTCTTTGGACGGAATTTTAAGCAACGGTAAGCCATGAAACATGCTACAAGTTTTATTAGTTAGACGATGATCCAATATGTTGATGAGCTTAATTAGAAGAATTAAGAAGAGCAGGTGGCTGCATGAATTAAGGAATAATAAGATACTGTTGCATTCTTGTTAATACCCTTAAGATTAATAGTAATCATAAAGGCAATACAAAATCAACCATCAAATTTAGTGTAGGAATAACCTTTTATTTTCTATTTTCTTCCATGCGTAAACAAGAACTAATTGTCCGTTCACTTCATTATAATAACAATTCCATAAAATTTTTATTTCTTATGGAAGAGCTCGTTACCTAGTTGTATTTTAGATCCTTAATAGTAATTCCATAAGAATGTTGAATAGTCATTTATTACTTATATCTATGAATAACAAATTCAATGTTGGAGTAGATCTTTTTCTTTAAGATATCCTCATTAAAATCAAAATTGACAATCTTATTATGAGTCCCTTCCATTCCTTAACAACGGATGTTATGGCTATTTTCCGAGATAATCAACATCGATGTAATGGAAGTGCAGATTCTGTGATAACGTTAGAACAACTTGAATACTAAGTAGAGTCTCACATGACCTTCCTTTTTGCCTTCAATTACATCGGTTAGCGAAGTGAAACGCACTGTAATCGCTTCCACATTCCCTCGCTCAACACTAAACTTCGAGAGGAGGCAATTTTTAATAACCAAAGTACGACAATCAATGGCGCATCATGGAATAAGAGAGCAGAAAACCAGTAGCTCGTAAATGGACATGATGCCTAAGATCACTCCTATAGTTGTCATAAGTCGTAATGAAGTCTTTATTTCCTCATTTTTGCCATTGTTCTTGAATGTTTCAGATGGTCGTACCAATTATCTCCAATGTGACCAATCCATCAATATGGACTTGAAGAAGTTAGTTATATTTCAACTATCTTGTTTACCCGTTGCAACTTGCCAACGTTGAAGGAACTATTAGCTTGGTTGGTGGAGGGCCAGAACTCCTATATAGTAACATCAATCCAATGTGATTTAATGGTATCCTCTCAATTTTTCTCAATTCATAATTAATTATTGAGATTACTTACACTTTTGGAGTATCTTATGGAATGTCCTCGTTATATCATTTTTTCTTATAATTTCTATTATTAATTACATATGACAGTATCTTAAAAAAGAAAATTGAGAAAAACTGAATAAAATTAAGTCAAGAGAGTCCATTTCTAATTTAATAAGAGATTAGAAACTCTTAAAGGATTAGCATTTATACAAGTCAAAGTAAATATTTAGCACAAATTATAATGAAACCTCCTATAGTTTTCTTCTTCTTCTTCTTCTTTTTTTTAAACATGTATACTCTTTTCTTTCAACCTAGAGTAAATTATGTAAATCATTATAATAAATATATATTTAGAATAAAAGATTCTTGGTACTAATATATCACTTATTTGAATGAATTATGTATAGGTATTAATAATAGTACACAGTTTTTTTTTTTAAAACTATCATTTATACTTTCGCATGTCGAAAATATAGGTACGAGATTGTCCACTTGAAAAGATGGATATTGTTTTTCCTTTTGTTGGATTTTTCTTTCCTTTCTTTGTCTGAGGAATGAAATTCTTAAAATATGTAGAGTGGTGCTCCATTAAGTACCGTAATGCAAAAGATGGACTGGATTAAAAGAAAAAGTTATGAATGGATTTTCTTCCAAATAATAATGAAATGGAAAATCGTATTGGAAGATTTCTCATTTTGATGAATACACCTTTTGGTCATGTTATGGGATCTTGAACTAAACTTCTTTAATTCAATTAAAGAAAATATTATATCTTTTAATAATTCATCTTATTATATTTAGGGAAAAAAATTCAATCATATGAAACAATAGATTTAAGAAGATTTTTTGCATAAAACCAATATGTGAAATAGATAATATATTTGGGTTTCAAATCATCGATCACCAACAAAAACCATTGAACCATGGGCTTTTTTCTAACTAGCAGAATCGTATACATCCTTAAAAATAAATAAATAAATATGATATAATAAGAGATAATCATGATATTAGCAAATTAAATAACATAGAATGAAAGGGGGTTTCATAGGATTAGGATGGCTAATTTTCTTAAAAAAAAATTGCAATACCTATTCATTTCATGCAATTTTCTCTTTTACCACATAAGCTATTTAATAAATAAAATAAAATAAAATACATTTTTTAAAGGATAATATACCTATGTAGAGTTCTCCCTTTAATAAAATGAAGACAAATTTCTCACTCATTAGGAATTTGTAAAACTAAAAACTGACACTTAGAGTTTGTTTTAGATTTGAAAAAGCAAATCATATTCGGTGATGCTTAAATCACTAAGGGGTGGTATTGTTGTGATCCAATTGCTATGTGCAGTGACGGACCTACAAGAAAGTCCCTTGTAGTTAAACTAGTGAGGATCTTTTGATACATAAGTTAACTAAGAGAAGGAAAAAGAGAGGGTTTTGTGATAGGAATTAAACCCTTGGAGCGGTGACCCGAGCTTAAGCCCTAAGACTAGAGAGCGTAGCTAAATGACTTCTTTGTTTATGCCTCACAACTAAAGAATTTGAGTTGTTACCGTCTGTTGACCTAATACCTTACCCAAACTAAAGCCTCTGCTTATCGATAGTCTCGAGTTGCCAACTAAAGATATACTCAAACAATAGCTCGGCTTATTCGACCATTTGCTCATCCGACCTCAATCTAAGCTATAGCAAACATGCTCAAATAGAATTCACCTTAGAAGAATCACATGCTCAGCTCAGCATTGCTAAACTATCAGCTTAACTAGTCATCATTACTCGGCAACAGCCAAGCTAACCGTGCATTTTGTCTGCTTTTGCTAGGCATGCAACCATTGATCATCCACTACGTGTCTGAGCACTCCTTATGACAAAATCTTTTGTACAGAACACTCATTTTTGCTAAATTTTCATTTATACCATTTGGACATTCCTTAGATCATATTTATTTTGGATATTACTCTTTTTAGTTTTTTCCATTTTAGGTAGGATTCCTTAACTTTTTAGGTATAAATACCCATTGTAAGTATAGCCACAACATAACATATACATATGATATTGAACATACTTCTTATTTTCATAAGCATTACTCTCTGTTTGCTTGTTACTTCACTCTTAGTGTAATCTTTAAATAAGGCTAGGTGGCAAATATCTTCATTGAATCAGCTTGTGCATTATATTGAGTTAAGCCATGAGTCTTTAATAGATCCTTATTGCATAAAATCCTTGGAGCGGATTGAGGTTTGCTTGTTAGTTTCCTTTTTTATCGTCCATTTACACTCTTATTTTTAAGCTTTCTATAAGCTTGGACTCACCTCATACAACTGGCCTTGTTAGTTCTTAGCTTGAATCATATCATCTTGGTATCAAGAGAGGTTTATTTAAGTAAGCTGAATTTGAGCTTTCTTGTGAAGTAATGCTTGTTGAGATAGTGCATTGTTATTGTATAAAGATTAGTTGTGAATGTTTAAGTAAGTAGAAGGAGTAGCAGTTTACAGTAGTTGCATGCTCTATTTTGCCCTATTTTGAACATACGAAAATAAAGCAAGTTTCAATTGGGTTTGTTGTTTTTTGGAGTAGTTATTGTGTTAGCAGGTTAGTTAAATTTTGGCGTGAAGAAGTGTTTGTATGTGAGACTGTTTGGCTTAAAGAGGATAGTGTTTATGTTTTGTAGATTTTGAGTTTTTTTACTAAACTTTATCGAGAGGATTATGGATCCAAGTGTCAGCGTTATTATTAGAGATGATAATAGCGATATTATCTTCAATAGATGGAAACCTTAGAATACCCCTAAGAATATAGATGGGTGAATCGATGAGATGGCTAACCTTATAGCTAATTTGACTAAAGTTGTTCATGCATTGGTCTCTTGACTTGTCAAAGTCGTGTAGAATACTCCCTAAGTTGTTTAACTTACGAGAGGATAGATCCCAACTCAATAAGATTGAGGTGGAAGAGTCAAAGGACATGTAAAGAGAAGAATTGACTTAGATGATTTGAATGACGAAGGAGCAGAAGAATATAATCATGAAGAGCAGCGAGCTTGATCACCTTAAGATGTCGACCATGTGAAGCTTTAGATTCCAAGCTTCAATGATTCTAGAAATGCTAATAACTATCTAAATTGGGAAGAAAAGGTAGAGCATGCTTTTTATTATTACTAGTATGGAGATTGTAAGAAAGTAAGAACTGCTGTTGTAGAGTTCTCGAGCTACGCCGTGATGTGGTGGAAGAACTTCTAAATTATGAGAAGCCGAGAATGATATAGAGAAGTAAATATTTGGCATGAGATGAAGAGGACATTAAGAAACAAATTCGTGTTAGATACTTATTTGTAAAATACTTTTTCTCTACTTTAAGAGCTAAGGTAAAGAAGTCAAACTGTTGATGAGTAGGTTCAAGAGTTCCAAATACTCATGATTCAACGTGAAGTAGATGAACCATAAGCCCAAACAATATCCAAATTTCTCACTAGATGGAGAGGCGACATTTGAGATGTCGTAGAGCTTCAACAGTTTATAATATTGGATGAAGCCATAAGAGTAGCATAGCGGGTAGAAAGATAGAGTAGGAATAGGTCGAGCCAACTCATTCAAGGAAGTTACCAAGCTCAGCAAAGCGCTAAGCTGAGTAGAAAAGAAAATGTTAGAACTAGAAAAAAGAGTTGAACAACTGATGGTGAAGTGCCGCTAAGAACATATGAGAAGGGGCAAGTATCTAGGAGGAAAACAAGCCAGATCAAGTGTTTCAAGTATCAAAATTTTGGGCACATATGTAAGCCCCAAAGTTCAGCCAAGTAACCGTAAGATTGAACTTAGAACCCAAGGTTTAGGGCGACCGGTTAAAAGATCCGATCAAACCCAAATTATAAACTATTGAGAAGAATATTAGTAAAAATGACCCCGTAAACTTAAATTTAAGAAAATAAGAAATAAAATAGGAGACTATAAAATTTTCAAATTTTAAGCATAATAATTGCTAATTACTGAAAAGATAAAAAGTTTAATTTAATAACTAATAAATTATTAGAGATAGATTATATGTATACTAAAAATTTTAGAATGATCAAAATAATATTTAGGAATGTTCACGTGTACCCTACATGTATTTACGTGTAGATAAAAATACACGTAATTACCTAATTTGGCCAAAAACTAAGCAAATAATTAAAGAAAATTATAAAATAATTATGGAAAAATCAGAAAAAATCAGAAGATGATAAGCTGAATCAAGATAAGGTCGTGGCAGGTCCAAAGCTGCAAAAGAAAAATTAGCCAATAAAAATTGAACAACTTAAAAGCCAAAAATCAAGGGATTTGGACAAAGTCTTGTCAAATTAATGCATAATAATTACAAAAAATGTCTATAAATAGCAGAAAAAAATCACAGAGCTCATTTGGGTAGTTTGAAAAGTGAGAAAATTAGGGAGAGTCGAAAATTGAGAGAAAAATTCGATTTAAAAAAAAAAATAAGAAAAACTGTGTAGTTAGGGCATTTAAAAGAAACCCTTACCAGACAAGCAGCTGGAAGTGGACGGCCACCACCACCACACGGTGGTGGTAGCGCCCAGGCTGGCCGACAAGGCCACGGTGGCCCGCGGTGGCCGGAGCCATCCAAAATGGTGAGTTCGATTTCCAGCCTGAATCTTGTGTAATTTTGTAAAAATAGTAAATATAATTAGAAAATTATGAATTTTGTTATTCTAGGATATTTTTGTATGTAGTTTGTAGGAAAAATATTATTTTGATGAAATTATGTCCTATAATATATAGTCCTTAAGAAATTGTGCAAAACCGAGCACATTTCGGTTTAGAAATAAATAACCTTAGGAGTGTAGTTTCAAGCCCAAAATTTTTTTATAGATTACTTAGATGATATAGAACAGTGCTATGAAGCCCGTTTTCAAAAATTAATTTTCTAAATTTTTAGATAATTTTTAGGCCCTAAAATGAGGCATAAAATGGGTAATTTGGAGTTAATTAGATGATTAGGATATTAATTGCTGACTTAGTGAATAAGTAGATGTTTTAGGATGTTGAAATCTGATGGTTTATGATACTTGTAGGATTTGGGGTGTTAGATGTAATTATTAGGTTAATTATGTAGTAAATGAGTAATAGGAAAAATAGTTAATTTTGTAAATTTGGGAAATTTGGAGTAAAATCTGATTTAAGATGGATTTAGACATTTTGAAATAATAATTGCTGTTTAGAGATGGTAATTAGGGTAATAGAAATATTAGAAATGCATTATGTGCATAATATGCAATAATGCATAATGTGTAATTTTTGAAAATATAATAAATAGAAAATATTAGGATAAAAATTGATATTATATAAATAATAGGGATATATAATAAATCTGATAAGAAACTTGAATTTATATAATTATATGAAAAATGTAAAAATTTCTCACATTAGGAGTGAATTCGGTACACTAATATGGATTTAAGTGTACCGGGTAAAATAAATACTGACTAAAGGTAATGATGGTATTTAGGAGATCGAGAAGTAATGTGATTAATTTCACATTATGGGTTGAAACGGATTTCTAAGGTTGGAATCTAAAACATTACCTAAAAATCGAACTAAAACCTAATTTGGAAATCGATGCGAAAACCGAACCTGAACCTAACCCCAAACCTAGAATAATTGTAAAAGACTTAATACCTAGATAATTAGGCATATTAAACCTTAAACAAAACCTAACAATAAGCGTTATAGGATAAAATGAACTTATAATATTTATATGAAAAGCTGAAACTACGTTCGTGTTATAGGGATGATCGGCGATGGCCTGAGCAAATCAGACCTCGAGTGAGTGAGCAAGGAGTCGAGGTAAGTTTGGATTAATACGATGCTGTATTTTGGAGGCTTAAGATTATGCTTGGTTGTGCTTGTTAGATAGTTGGATGTGTGCATGTGCTTGATTATGGGTGATGCTATGATTCTGTTTGTTGTTCTGGCATATACTGTATGAATTGTATGAAAGAATTGATCACCCTAAACTGGACTTAATTAAATATCCGACCAGTAATCATAATCGGACATGCATGGCAACCCATTAGAGGAACTTAGGACTCTCCAGTCAAATACCGACCCCTTCGGAAGGGATAGCGCAGGATTACAAAATGGTCCCTTCTTCATCCTCAGTCGAACTAAGTAACAGGAGAGGAGGTCGCGGCGAGGGTGAAGGCAGTGGTTCGTAGGTAGTCGCGGGAGGAGTAAGGTCTCCATTACACAAGCCTGGGTTTGGTCGTGAGCTGTTGCATTAACGATAACTCCTCAACCCGGATTAGAGCGGGCGCAATTTCTCTAATCTCACGACGGGCCGGACAACGTCGTGCGATGGCATTTGCTTGCACATGCATTACATCTAATAAGTGATTGAAAACCTTGTTGTGTTTCTAGTATAGTTTTAAGTCCTCCGTCCTAACTTACTGAGCTATGGTTGCTCACATCCCTATAGACGTCGTGCAGGTGCTGGCTAAGAAGCGGCAACCAATTACTCTGAAGTTAGCAACTGCTGGATCCTGGGGAGTGAGGAAAAACATTGAAGAATAATCACATATTTTAAGGTCTAAGTTTTTATTTTAGAATTATTTTTCATCTGTGAAACATATTTTAAGGTCTAAGTTTTTATTTTAGAATTATTTTTCATCTATGAAACATATTTTAAGGTCTAAGTTTTTATTTTAGAATTATTTTTCATTTGTGAATAATGTAATAACTAGAAAATATATTATGGAAAATTATTGTAAACTTTAATTGTAATAACTGAATTATACTATATATATATATATTTCCTCACTTTCTTAGGTAAATGATTTATTTAAATTACAAACTATCTACTTCAAAGCGGGTTAGTTGTAGACGCCTTGTGTAGATCAGGTCTAAGATAGCGGTTGTAAGGCCAACTTCTATCTTAGGATGGTTTACATGGCGGGGGCTGTTACGACTCTGCCGCTTCGGGGCGTGACAACATGGTTGCTTAATTTCTGAACAAAAGAACTATGACTATCAAAGGAGACATATTGAAACCGTCACGCCCCGAAGCGGCAGAGTCGTAACAGCCCCGCCGTGTAAACCACCCTAAGATAGAAGTTGGCCTCACAACCGCTATCCTAGACCTGATCTACACAAGGCGTCCACAACTAACCCGCTTTGAAGTAGACAATTTCTAATTTAAATAAATCGTTTACCTATAAAAGCGAGGAATTATATATATATATTATCATTCAATAATTGCAGTTAAAGTTTACAACATTTCTCTATAGTATATTCCCTAGTTATTACATCACTCAGAAATGAAAAATAATTCTAAAATAAAAACTCAGACCTTAAAATATGTGTTTATTCTTCAATGTTTTTCCTCACTCCCCAGGATCCAGCAGTTGCTAGCTTCGGAGTAATTGGTTGCCGCTTCTTAGCCAGCACCTGCACGATGTCTATAGGGATGTGAGCAACCACAGCTCAGTAAGTTAGGACGGAGGACTTAAAACTATACTATACACACAACAAGGTTTTCAATCATTTATTAGTTGCAATGCATGTGCAAGCAAATGCCATCGCACGACGTTGTCCGGCCCGTCGTGAGATTAGAGAAATTGCGCCCGCTCTAATCCGGGTTGAGGAGTTACCGTTAATGCAACAGCTCACGACCAAACCCAGGCTTGTGTAATGGAGACCTTGCTCCTCCCGTGACTACCTTCGAACCACTGTCTTCATCCCCGCCGCGACCTCCTCTCCTGTCACTTAGTTCGACTGAGGATGAAGAAGGGACCATTTTGCAATCCTGCGCTATCCCTTCCGAAGGGGTCGATATTTGGCCGGAGAGTCCTAAATCCCCTAACGGGTTGCCATGCATGTTCGATTATGATTACTGGTCGTATATTTGATTAAGTCCAATTTAGGGTGATCAATCATTACATACAATTCATACAATATGCGCCAAGGCAACAAACATAATCATAGCATCACCCATAATCAAGCACATGCACGCATTCAACTATCTAACAAGCACAATCAAGCATAATCTTAAGCCTCCAAAATACAGCAGCGTATTAATCCCAACTTACCTTGACTCCTCGCTCACTCACTCGAGGTCCGATTTGCTCAGGTCATCGCCGGTTATCCCTATAACACGAATGTGGTTTCAGCTTTTCATATAACTGTTATAGGTTCGTTTTATCCTATAATGCTTATTGTTAGGTTTTGTTTACGGTTTAATATACCTAATTATCTAGGTATTAAGTCTTTTATAATTATTCTAGGTTTAGGTTTAGGTTTAGGTTTAGGTTTGGGTTCGGTCTCGGTTTCTGCATCAATTTCCGAATTAGGTTTTGGTTCGATTTTTAAATCCTAAACATGCTCGAATCCTAATGTGAAATTAATTACATTAAGCTCGAGTTTCCAAATATCCTATTGGGTCTTAATTTAGTATTCTAAGCTATTTGGTACACGCTAGTTCTAATTAGGGTATCGGATTTATCCCCGATGTAAGAAAATCTTACTTTTTTATATAATTACCTAAAATTCAATCTTAATTCAGATTTAATATTATTCTGATTTTTACTCTAATATTATCTAAATAACCCTAATTTTCCATATATATTAATTTACAATTTCACATATTACTAATTTCTTATATTACTTACCTAATTTCCTTAATTAACTATACTTATTACCTAAATGCTAGGATTAGGGTTCCACTGCAGAGATTAACTTCCTTAAACATCTAATTAAGATCCAAATCAGTAATTAACATCCTAATCACCTAATTAACTCCAAATTACCCAATTTTTCCATCATTTTAGGGCTAAAAATTAACTTAAAAATTTCGAAAATTAATTTTTAAAAAAATGGCTTCATAGCACTGTTCTATGTCACATGAGCATCTTACAGAAAAATTTTGAGCCCCAAACTACATCCCTAAGCCTATTTAATTTCCGGTTTAATCATGCTCGGTTTTGAACAATTTGTTAAGAACCCTATATTTCCAGACATAATTAAACTAAATCAATATTTTTCGCTAAATCTACATACAATAAAACCTCAGAATAACAAGTTTCATAATTTTCTGGGCAAAATAACTAATTTTACAAAATTATACAAGAATCGAGCTGGAATTTGAACTCACCGGTTCAGGTGGCTCCGGCCACCGCGGGCCGCCGTGGCCTTGTCGGCCGGCCTGGGCGCTGCCACCACCGTATGGTGGTGGTGGCCGTCCACTCCCAGCTCCTCGTTTAGTGTGGGCTCGTTTGGTGTGGGTTCCCTTTAAAACCCCTAACTGCACAGTTTTTCTTATTTTTTTTATTTTCTGAATTTTCTCTCGAATTTCCAACTCTCTCTAATTTTCTCTGATTTGTATCTGTCCAAATGTGCTCTGTAATTTTTTCTGCTATTTATAGACGTTTTTTGTAATTATTATGCATTAATTTGACAAGATTTTGTCAACTTTCCTTGATTTTTGCCTTTTTGTTTGTCCAATTCTTATTGGATAATTTTTATTTTTCTGATTTGCACCTGCCACGACCTTATCTTGAGTCATCTTATCATCTTCTGATTTTTTCTTATTTTTCCATAATTATTTTATATTTTTCTTTAATTATTTGCTTAGTTTTCGGCCAATTTTAGTAATTACGCGTATTTTTATCTACACGTAAATACATGTAGGGTGCACGTGAACATTCCTAAATATTATTTTGGTCATTCTAAAATTTTTAGTATACATATAATCTATCTCTAATAATTTATTAGTTATTATATTACACTTTTTGCCTTTTTGGTAATTAGCAGTTATTATGCTTAAAATTTGAAAATTTTATAGTCTCCTATTTTACTACTTATTTTCTTAAATTTAAGTTTACAGGGTCATTTTTACTGGTATCTTGTTAAATAGTTTATAATTTGGGTGTGATCGGATCCTTTAGCCGATCGCCCTAAACCTTGGGTTCTAAGTTCAATCTTACGGTTACTTGGCTGAACTTTGGGGCTTACAGAAACTTAGAGTGGATAGTACTGATGAGTAACTTAAGGACAAGGTTATTCCCGAAAAGGATACCAACTAGGAAGATGAGCTTGTTGAAGAGGATGTATTTGCTAAGGATTTGGATAAACTAACTTTGGCTGTCTAACATGCAATAAGTATAGAACCCTTTATCGAGGAGGAGTAAAGAGAGAACTTATTCCACATCACTTACAAAGTAAATGATCGGGTTTATATGCTCATAGTGGATAGTGGGAGCTATACCAATGTTGCATCCACTAATCTGGTTAAGAAGCTTAAGTTACAAACTATCTTATACCCAAAGCCATATAAGTTAGATTGGCTAAATGAGAAAAGAGCACTATATGTTACTCAGCAAGTATTGCTTCTAATCTCTATTGGTAATTACTTTAATGAAATTCTTTGTGATGTGTTGCCCATGTATACGACACATGTGTTGTTAAGCAAACCTTAGCTTTTTTATCGGAGGGTTATTCATAACGGTTTTAAGAACATGTATGTGTTTGAGAAGGATGAGAGGAAAATTACCCTAAATGCCATGACCCTAAGTTAAGTAAGTAAATTACAATACAAATTTGCTCGAAGATTGAAGGAGGCTTTGGTACTAAGTAGAGCTGAACTTCGAACAACCATTAAGGCCGAACTATTGACCTTCCTATTGGTAAGGAGGTTACTAGAATTGAAGGAGCAAGTGAAACTACTAAAAGAGGTCGAGAAGTTACTTGATAAATATTCTAACCTGTTTCCTAAGGAGTTGCCTAGGGGATTATCCCCATTTCGAGGTACTAAGCACTTCATTGACTTGATACCTAACATTGCATTGTCAAACAAGCATGGTTATAGAATGAATCTTAAGTAAATTGTAGAGCTCTATAAAAAATTCAACAAGCTATTAAAGAAGGGATATGTGAGAGAAAGTCTTAGCCCCTATGTTGTGGTTGCATTGTTTGTGTCATAAAAAGGATAGCATTTGGTTTATGTATGTAGATAGTAGAGTTGTCGACAAGATTACAATCAAGTCAGATACCCCATTCCGAGGCTAAACAACATGTTAGACGAATTAAGTGGTACGAAAGTGTTAAGTAAGACTAACCTAAAGTCAAGGTACCATCAAATTCGAGCGAGGTAAGAAGATGAATGGAAAACTGCTTTTAAGACCTGACATGGCTTGTACTAGTGGATGGTCATGCCCTTTGGCTTATCAAACACTCTAAACACTTTTATATGGTTAATGAACCATATCTTGAGAGATTTGGTTGGAAGATGCATTGTAGTTTATTTTGATGACATCCTTATCTACAGTACTTACCTGGTGAGTCATATTGATCATCTCCAAGTTGTTTTCAATGTCCTCTAAGTACAAAGATTATTTGAAACTGTGAAGAAGTGTCATTTTTGTCAGGAAGAGGTGATCTTCCTAGGCTACATGGTTAGTGAAGGAGGATTAAGAGCTGATAAAAAGAAAGTTCAAGCCATTGTTGAGTGGCCGACCCCAACTTCATGTGTAAAGGTAGGGAGTTTCCATGGATTGGCATCATTCTACCAATGCTTTATCTAAGAAATCAGTACTATAGTAGCATCTCTAACTAAGCTAATAAAGAAGAATGTAAAGTTCAAGTTGAGAGAAAAAGAAGAGAGGAGTTTTGTTGAGGTAAAAGCGAGGTTAATCTTTGCCCTAACCTTGACCCTACCAAACTTCAATAATGTGTTTGAGCTTAAATGCAACATAATAGGCGTAGGTATTGGCATTGGAGCTATACTGATGCAAAAAGGCTAACCTATTGCTTATCATGGTGAAAAAATTAAAGGAATACAACTTATCTATTCTGTGTATGACAAATAACTCTTGTCATTAATTCAAGCTCTTTGCTTATGGCAATATTATCTTCTACTAAAGGACTTTATCATCTACATAGATCATGAGTTCTTGAGATATTTGTAGAACCATTAGCTTTCTAAATGCTAAGCTCGATGGATTAAGTTTTTGGAAGGATTTAGTTTCATCATCAAATACAAGCAAGGAAAGAATATATAGTTGCTAATACTTTGTCAAGAAGACATGTTTGACTCATTGAGTTGCAGATTAGATTGTTAAGATTTGCAAGCATTAAGGAACAATATCAACATGATTCTCACTTTGGTTCACTATATATACACTATAAAGAAGGGAGAACGGTAGATAAATACCATGTGGAGGATGGTTATTTGTTCTAAGGAGGCAAATTATGCATGCGGACCTATTTAAGGAGGGAACTATTGGTGAGAGAAGTCTATAATAGAGGACTTTCTAGGCACTTTGGAAAACAAAAGACATATGAGCTATTGAATTATAAGTTCTTTTGGCCTAAAATGAAATTTGAAGTACATCATGTGATTGAGAGATGTGCCATTTGTAATAAAGCAAAAAGTCAAGTAGAATAAGGGAAGGCAATGCCTTTACCCTTCCTAAAAAAACCATAGGTCAACCTAAGTATGGACTTTGTCCTTTGATTACCTCGAATTGCCTGAGGCAAAGATTCTATAATGGTTATTGTGGATAAGTTCAATAAGATGACACATTTGTACCTTTCACTAAAACTAATGATGCTTTAACTATTGTTTCTTTGTTTTTATAGCAAATAGTTTGCTTATATGAAGTGCCAAGGAGTGTGGTGTCAAACAAAGACCTAAAATTCTTGAGCCATTTTTGGAGAACTTTGTTGCATCAGATAGGAACTGAACTACTGTTCAACACCTTTTGCCATCCCTAAACTGATAAACAGACAGAGGTTGTCAACCACACCTTAGGGTTACTACTCCAAGCTATAGTGAGCTGATTAGGACATCTGCCTACCTATGGTAGAATTTGCTTACAACAAGATAACACATATCGCCACTAGATATGCCCTATCTAAGGTTGCCTACAATTTCAATCTCAAACTACCCCTCGATCATACCTCGATGCTACCCATTTTTGTTGAATTTTCATTTCTACCCTTCGGACATTCCTTGCATCATACTTATTTTAGACATTACCCTTTTTAGTCTTTTTCATTTTAGGTATGATACCTTAATTTTTTAGGTATAAATAACTATTGTAAGTATAGCCGCATCATATATATACATATGATATTGATCATACTTTTCATTTTCATGAGTATTGCTCTCTATTTGCTTATTACTCAACTCTTATTCTAACTCTTAAACAAGGTTAGGTAGTAAGTATCCTCATTGGACTAACTTATGTGCTATATTTAGTTGAGTCATGAGTCCTTACTAGTTTCCTAGTGCATAATATCCTTAGAGCAAGATTTACTTGTTGCATTCCTTATCCATTTCTACCCCTATTTTAAAGCTTTCTACAAGTTTGGACTTACCCCTTATGACTAAACTTGTCAATCCTTAGCTCAGATTATATCAATTTTGTATGTAAAAACAAGTATAAGGAAGTGCTTAGGAGTCGAATCTTTATACCAATGACACTATGGCCTATTTATAGGGCATGGAGCTACTCTACTTAGGACACTAAATAGGCTAAGGGTTAGCTTGTACATAGTTGGTATAATGAGGTATGTGTAATATGGGAGGGGATAACACTTTTCTACTAGTTAGTAGCTTTGGGAATGGTGCCTATTACATTAGAGTGTAGACAACTATCACAATCATGATAAGTAGGCATCTAGGCCATATTGTAGACTATTAGGAGGCATTTAATGAACACATACAGAGAGAGAGAGAGAGAGTTAATGAAGTAGCCATAGTACTAAAGTCTTTTGTTCTTGTCGCAAGCACCTAGCATGAGCTTTGGGGATCAAGATTGAGACTATAAGTCGGGCTTGGATTTGGCCAACTTGAAGAATAAGGCTAAGAGAGCACATTTATAAGAGCTTCTAAGGTCCTAAGGAGGTCTAAGTGAAGCAATGTGCAGGTTGTGCTAGTGATAGGTATACTACGTAACATGTTCCTTTAAGCATGGTTTGAAGAGGCGTGCTTAAGGGGACATGAATGGGTAGCTATATTTAGGCTGGAGCAAATCCATGAGGGGAGTGAACTAATTGTACTGTTAAAGGAGGTTGAGCTATTAACCTGGGGAATTGCTTAAGGGGATATAAGCAAATGAAGGCCCTTGGGCTTATGAACTTAGAGCATAAGCTCAGAAATGCCTATCAACACTTATCACCCCACTCTCTTTAGTATTGAGGCAATGAAGAGAGTAATCTACTCCAAGCTGTGAAGGTTGAGGCTTGAGCTACAATGGGGTGATTCTAAGAAGTCAAGAAACGAGCTTAGGCTTGATAGTCGAAGAAGTGGTACTTTCATGTGCTTACTCATATCATGCAATAGTTGATTTTACCGATGTGAGCATTGGGATGCTCAAGGCTTAATAATAGCGCTTTGGGTAGTGTGCATAGCTTCATAAGCACGCATATGGCTTATGTTCGCAATGTGCGTAATAGGTGGATCTAGGCCATTAAGTGTTGAATGATGACATGTAGATGGATATGGTTGAATGGTGGGAAGTGACAATCTTTGTACCCCTTCTTCATCTATATAAAGGCCTTGGAGGTGGCTCATTTCTTCACTTGCATTTACCTTAGCTAAAACTTTGCCAAAACTTCTCTAGAAAACTTCCTAACTTTTCTTAAACACAGAGCACTAAAAGCTTCACCTCATTTCTCAAAGCAAGCATTGAAACGATTAACCAGAGAAACCTTGCTTTCTAAGGTAATGACCTATCCAAGTCCATTTTTGTAATGGTCGATGACACTCATAAAGTGATAGTACGTAACCTGCTTTTCCTCTAAAGAACAACGATGGTGGTAAGTAGTAGAATGTAGTCTAGGAGATGAGGAGGATGGCTATTTTGAAGAGGCCTTCGAAGAGATACACTACTAGCGGTACAAAGAAAGATGCAATAGAGAGGTTGCTCTTAAGGAGTAAGAATGAGAATGCCATGGATAATGTGTTGTATAAGCATAATGAGGAGGCATTCAATTATGTGTATATGGCTGTAATTGATGGTGTAGATGGCTAGGTCATGGATAGGCCCAAGGAAGCAAAGAGGGCATACGACCTTGGGGCCCGAGGTCATTCTACCTATATTGGAATCCAATCTAGTTAAGGCTCTAATTGCCCTTCTCGAAGTTTTAACTTGATCTGCTAAACTTCTTCAAGGTATATTAAGCTCCCTACATCTAAACATCTAGCTCTAGTTGCTGAGGTTTGAGGACACCTTCATCTACCATTTATGAAGGCCTATAGCTTAGTTATTTAGGCATTTTTTTTAACCAAAGTTGAGCTTAGATGGGTGAATATACTACTTAGCTCAAGGTGAGCATGTCAAGCTCTTCCATGGCTTAAAGTGGAAGATAGAGGGATAGAAGGACAAGTTCATCCTGATCCAGTCGAATGAAGATATCCCTTTCCTCATTGAGTAGACCAAGCCAATAAGGACAATCGTAGTAGATTATATGTGCCTCGAGGATGATGATGTAAGGGGGGCGATCCTCAATGAGGCATATTAGTTAGGGGTAAGGTTCCACATCAGCAACATGGTTAGCTGCTATGTTCACGAGAAGATGCTATTTAGTTGGGAGATAGGTACTGGTCAGCTGTGTAGACTAGGAGGGTAATCGATAGTTTGTTGGTATATGCCATCGTTGTGAAGGGAGCTTAGAGCTACTTATCATTTGTCGGTTTAGTATCCGTTTTAATTTTTTTTTGTTTTTGTTGCTAACTCTATGTGTTTGTTCGTAGCCCTTCAACTCTTTGATGATGACTTTAAGCGTAACCTTATGGAGGCTTAAGAAGGGAGGCTTCAAGAGAAGGCTAATATGGGCAAGAAGAAAGGCAAGGCCCATAAGACCTCGACTGCTGCTTGGGAAGGTGAAAATGCTCCTTTGAGAAAGAGGAGAAAGAAGATGGATGATGCTAGCTCTTCAGAGAAGAAAGGGAGCATGAAGGGTATAGAGGCTTAGTCGATTACCAAAGCAGTTGAAGATGTATTGACTAGGATCCCCTTAGCCACCATTGTGACAAATGTACCTAAAGGGGGTTTTAAGGAGATCTATCCCGTATCTACTGACGACTTAAGGATGCCTAAACTATGTCTTTGGGATGAGCCCTCTAATGATGGACCTAGGGATCAACAGTAACAATAGTAGCAATAGGCAGTAGGCTTAGAGGAGACCTACCAGAGGGTCGAGGTGTTGGATATCGAAGATGAGCTGGAGAGCTCGCTTGACTTAGGAAGGAAGTAGCTTCGGTACTTATGAGTTTGGACATCCTTAGGCTTTTTTGTAGAAAGAACTACCTCGATATTGTATTGGCGCTAATGAAGCTATGCGAGGCCCTTATGGTCTATAAGTAAGCTTTCTTGCTTGGTTGCGGGGTTTTATAAGGGGTATGTCCCTTAGCTTTGCCTCTTTTCTTTTAAGTGTTGTAGAGTACTCATAATTAACTTTCCTTTTTGTTGCAGGTTATTTATAGGAAGATTGCTTAGTTGGAGGAGTAGCTCTCTAAGCTTTAGGAAGAGAGGAAGTAGAATAATGATCTAATCTTAACCTATTGTTACCTCTAGGAGGAGCTCCTCGTCTTTGTTTTGCTTTCCTTTTGTTCCTGATCCACTCAAAATATATATGAGATATAGTGAATACTCCAACAAGTATACTAGATCAGTATCAAGTGATAAAGAGTGAGTAAGATTGTTGATCCCTCGAAAACTAAGAAACTACTAAACCTATAATAACTCTTATTAATATTTAGGGAATTAGATTTAGATCGTGGATTAATTAATCTAATGACTAACTTTAAGTTGTCACAGAGAAAATCACGAGAATATATCAAAGGCGATTAATCAATTGAGAATGTGTGAAGAACAAAATCTACCCTAGTTATGCAAATCAAACTGTCATTATGTTATATGGATTAATAGTTATGTGGTCATTCAAATAAAATTATCATGCCTTAAAAAATAAGGACTTAAACCTTTAATTAATCGGTTAACTCTTACATCTCCAATTAATAGTGGATTCTAAATTACGATTATACATCTCCTAATGTTATGCTCGACTAATGCCCTAAATTAATTATCTCTAATATCTTAGTAAATAATTAACTAAAAACATTACATTAACCCTAGATAATCTCTAATTAATCCAATTAATGCCGTTTCTACATTAGCTAATCAATTTAATCAAGAATTTCTAACAGAACCTATATCAACTTCTGCATCAATAGTATTTCTAACAATTATAACCAATGGAAAATTACAATGGACATTATAGAAATTGCAATCATGAATTATCCACACATCTATTAACCTTATAACATGACTACAATTATCATCTTAGCTACCTAAGGTTTTATCAATTTCCCACAATTAAAACCTAGCCAAACATGAAATTTAAAATAAAAGCACATATCACAGTCAAACTTGTAAGGAAATTCATGGTTGAAAGTGAGAACGAATGATAGAATTTCATAAACAATAATAGCATGGAAGTCATCAATCTGTAACAATGATAAAGAAAACTCCATTTGCAAGAATTGTAAGGATGATCTCCATAACAATGGAAAGTTCTTCCTAATGATCCATGAAACTACCTCAAGAATAACTCTCTAAATATCTCTCCAACTTCGTCTAATACTCTTTAGGTAAAGAGAAAAAGTAAAAATAAAAAAATAGAAGCCCCTCTAAATGTTAACACAAAGCATATTTATAGAGCAAACAAGGGATGCCTTTCGAATGATTTAGGTCGGAAATCAAAGCTGGCTCAGGGCTAGCTGTTTTGACTGAAGGCTAGCCATAAAGGCCAGTGGCTCTCAGTTGAGTTAGCTGCCTTCATTATTAAATGCTTTATATCATTGTTGCTTGACGTAGATTAATTTGACCTTCCTTTAATCGTGTAAAACTCCTTTAAATTGCTTATAATTTCACTCTAAGTCCTTTGAGACCTAAAATTTTTCAAATGAATATACTTAAGTACCATTTCTTAATGATTTCTTTAAAAATCAATAATAATTCAACAAAATTTACACAATGGAATATGAGTAAAATATGCCTTTATCAACTTCCCCATACTTAAACTTTTGCTTGTCCTTGAGCAAAATAAATAAGACTAAAGAAAGAAATCTATCATAGAAAATACAAATTTTTCCAATTGCAAATTCAAGCATATGATATTTGACTCTTTCAAACTCACTCTTTTGTGATGCCCACTACTTGAACCAAACTAGAACATATGATCAGAGTACTACAATTGAAATTAATCAACCACTTAAGAGAAAACAAATTTTAATCCAAGCATTTAGCTTAAGATTTTTATTTCAAAAATAGATGCTCAATCCTAAAAGGAAAAATAACTATTAAAACTTTACAGCTATTACTAAGCATGTGATCCCTCTAATTATCCCTCCAAACAAGTCAATAAGGTAGTGAAAGCATATGGTATCTACTTCATCCCTAGGTTTTCTTCCTTTTTATTACAAACCTTAATTCATTTATTGATTTGCATTCAATGTTTTCATGTCTCATTCACATTTTTTTTTTTTTTTGAGTTCAGATATTGAACTTTGCCTTTCCACCTTTCTCGTTAGAGTGAGTGCATTGAGTTGACATATCCCAAGCTCATCACCCAAGTGACCAGGTTTTAAAGGGATCTCTATGGACTCTTCCTCACTCTAACATTCTTCCCTACTTTAACATTTAAGTTAAGATACTCTTAAATCAATTAATTGAGTTATTGTAGTAAAGGCTTTGGTTGTATAACTTTTTGAGTGCTTACTAGAATTTTTTAGACTTTTTTTATAAGAATCATTGAGTACAAAGCTTCTTTTACCTTTTTCAGTAAGTGTTAATGTGCTATTGGAACAACTAAAAATAAAATATACTAACTAACCTTGCGTAGAAGTAAACCTATTTACTTTTCGCCTAAGGATTCGATCGACTCTTAAACTTCAAATTTTAAGGCTAAAAACTAGGTAAATTGGATTCTTAAAGATTTGACTAATTAATTTTAACTAAGTAGAAAAATCACAACAATGGTGAGTAAGGCACCTCATTGAGTCAATTTTTCAAGTAAGTCACGAACAAATGCTATCACCACTTTTCTTTATACAACCTCTAGATTTCAAACAAGAAAACCAAAATTTTAGCCTAAAATTGCTAGATAACAAATTGCCAAATACTTAAGGATAAATATAGTTCAAGGTAATAGGGAGGTATAATTATTTATAAACAAAAACAAGCATCAAATGTTGTGAGTTAATAATTAAATCATATATTTCAAACATCATCATACTTGATTTAAACTCCATTTCCTATATTCCCTTCGCCATACTTCAGAATAGATAGTGTCCACACTGTCTCTCATTTAGCTTACTATAGGAAATGAAGAAAATCACACAAAATGAAAAATCAGTACCTCCCCAGTTTCAAGTTTTTAGCAACAAAGGATAATTCCAACCATAATATCATTTAGAGGATTATCTAGTTCAAATCAGCCCTATCTCTATAAACATGAAGAAAGATAAAAGGGCAAATATAGGATGAAAGTCTACTCAAAGGTATAGAGTAGTAGCAATTGTTAAGAGTTCACCCAATCAGGTGGGTATTAAAGAGAAATAGACTAACAACAAAGCAAAAAAATATAATAAAATAAAAAGCAAGCAAGGGCTCTAGCTTTTTAGCTTTGTGCTATTGGTTTCCTCACTAGAAGTCTCATAATGTAGTTGTTCTACAACTGTTGGCTAGAAGCAAGATTTAGCAAATTTTATCATATAAAACAAAGTAATCCTAAATTTCTTGTTCTTCTTCTACTCCTTTCAGATTTCCTCCTTGACTTCCTTAATCTCTGCTTTCAATTGCTCATAACCACTAAGTAAAGGAGGAGGATAGGATGTAGAAACTCTCTCAGTAAGGGGATTTTCAAGAACTTCCTCATCTAGATTTGACCTCTCCAATTCCTAAAGGGTGCAGCTAAGATCAACTTGCATTTTATACCTTCATCCCCTTCAGATTGCTAAAAAATTCTTATTCCTTTCAATAATGTCGTGATATAGCTGCTACAAATACTTAATTTTTGCCATCTTTTTTATTTTTAGAATATGTTAAAGAGTCTTAAATTAAGAAAAATACAAAAAATAAAAAATTGAAGAAAACCCAAAAAATAAGAGATTTAGAAAAAAAAAACACAAAAAATAAGAAATTTTTAAAAAATACAAGAAAATAGAAAAATTCAAAAATAAAATAATAATAATAATAAAATGTTTTGGTTAGATAGTTTAATAGAGTATAATTTCTTTTAGCCTTAATTTTTAGGGCCTAAAATAATAAGAATTTTTTTGTCTAAACTTAGATTTAAACCAACCCAAGCCATTTTTATGGTTATATCTAATTACTTTACATGATGTCATGAGAACATAAATAACATAGTTGGTTAGTGCATTAGGCTTACTCCCAAAAAGAAAAGAGATTCGATCGTAACTAGACATACCAAGCCTATTCTTTTTTTTTTTTTTTTTTTCAATCTTTCCTAATGACATACTACGTAGCTTGAACCTATTGGCCATTGACCAAGTCAACGTTCTAGCTCATTTTCTTTTTCCCTAAGGATTATCACGGGCACAAAAATGGAAAGAAGCATCTTAGACTATTCTGTTGCATTTTTTGACCAGATTTTTTGCCTTCCCTCATATAAAATGCAAAGGATTTGGCTGGGGACATTAAATTAGCAATCAATTCGAAATAGCATTGATTTGATTTGGCCTTTAAAAGCCTTTCCTAATATGTGACCGCGGCATAAAACAACAGCAAACACAGTGGTGGAAGGGTAGGAATTCTTTTTTAAAAAAATATACACACACAACACACAATAAAAGAAGGGGGGAAGACCATTTTTGAATCGCAGCACATCTCTCTCTCTTTCTCTCTCTCGATTTTCTGGCCGAGAACACAACATACAGTGGGGGGTCCACGGTTACTCTCTCCACCGTCTCTCTCTCTCTACGATCACTCTCTCTCGACGTCTCTCTCTCTCTCTCTCTCTCTCTCTCTCTCTCTCATCTAGACCCTCTCTTTCTATTGTCCCCCTCTTTCGAAATTGAACATACCCCATCGCAACATGCTTCCATCTCTCGGACAACTCTCTCTCTCTTACCCAAAATCGTTACTGTGGTCGCATGCAACCAAACCCACTCTCACCTTCTCCACCGTTTCCCTCTCTTGGACTCTTTCTCTCTCCATGGTCTCTTTAGACTGGATTGCATCCCCTCACACGACCCTCTCTCAACTGAACCCACTTACATATAACCCCTACAATCCTACACATATAGCAGGTGACACAGCACACACCCAGCTCATCCCCTGCACATCTCCTGCATGCATGAGTATGCCGTGGCCAAATTCCCCACCATACATAGTCAGACTCACTCCTTGATGACCTTTGCACCCACCGAATACCTCACACACACGACTCCACACCCATTGTTGTACCCATCTCCATATACTGACCCGCGAACCTCTCTCTCTCACCAGCCATGGCCACCACTTACTAAACCACGACACACGCCACTGTTCTCTTGAACACCAACTTGACGTCACCCACTCCAAACCTTGAACTGCCCACTAGTAAGCAACGGCCACTACCGAGCTACAGTACACCACCGCGTGCCAAACACCACACCCTTAATGACCATAAACACCTCCTGACCTCACCCTTCCACACAAACTCCAACGCAGCCAAACCCTCCCTGTCATGAACCCACACATCACCACCACTCCCTTTAGCTACTGCCCAAGCTCTGACCACCACTGAACCACCACCTTAGGCAATGGCGCTTAGGCAAACCCTTAATTTCCAATAGATTAGCCACAAAAGTGGCTTTTCCCACTCGATTCGGTGCTTCAATCGACATCAGGTGCGTCCATAAGTGGTTGTTACACACGACTTGCATCCAACTCGTGCTCCAAATCTGATCCGGTCCAGACCCGGCTTTGACCCTCTCTTGACCCAACCGGCCCATACATCTCCTTTCGATATTTTAGTCCAGTTGTTTTATATTTTTATTTTATTTTATTTTTTAATTTATTTATTATTTTCATGTACTTGTAATTTATATATCTAAAAAAAAAAGAAGAAAAAGAAGAAAATAAAAGAAAGAAAAAGGAAAAGAGAAAAGGAAAAAGAAAAAGAGAAGAAAGAAGAAAAAAAAAAAAGAGAATAGTTTAGTTTTATTTATTTATTTGTTTTAAGCATAATAAAAATAGATAACATAATTAATAAATAATAATAATCAAATAAAAAATAATGAAAATCATTTTATTACCTAAGAAAAATAACTTTTCAAAAATAAATAAAAGTAATTAAACCATCTCCAAATTAGGACGATTTTAGAGTTTTCAAAATTAAAATCTAATTTAGAGTCCTTTAAGAAATTTCTTCAAATAAATCAAAATAGGTGAAAATGTAAACACGTCTAACTTTCAAAAAATTAAAATTAATTAACTTGTTATATTTTTAGTAAATGAACTACGGAAGTATGATTCTGAATAACGAGTATATAGGCACCCATACATAAGTATAGGGTGACTTAAAATATGGCAAGTTTCATTTTTTTCCATTTTTATAAATATTTGTGTAAATTAATTAATTTGGTCATGTAAATCATAATTAGCTGTTTTAGAAATTAAAAAGGATATATTTGAAAGCAAAGTTAAATTTAAGAAGTTAAAAAATAGTACCCGTTTAGTGTTTAATAAATTAGCCCTCAAATCTAGACCTTTGGTTTTTAAAAAAACTGTTTTATGAATTGGTTTTTTTAATCGATAAATTGGTAGTTAAGTTATAATTAATCCACCTAATTTGTCATAACTTAACTTTTTGTCTTGATTTCGGTTAAGTGGCAACTCTAATACCTTTTCAATTGAAAAAATGGTTTTCTTTAAACCCTAATTGAAGATCGGTATTAAATGAATAAGGTTTAGTATTAATCGGTTTAAAAAGGCTTAATTTTATAAAAGAACTAGGAAGGTAAAAAATCAGCTTTAACAGCCTCTATAAAGAATGTAATGTGTTCTTGTATCATCTACTTGTTTATAAATGAAATTAGCCACTTTTACCCTCAGATCAATCCAATAGCCAAAAATTAAGCTATAAAGATAAAACATATCAAAACTTATCGCTTTACTATGATTGGTTTTCTTACAGCTAATGGTATAGGCTAGAATGTAATAGAGCAACTTATGCTCTACAACTACAAAAGTAGTAGCAAGGGATTTGGAAGCTATAAAGTCATCTCACCTTAGTTAAATCATGTGCTATCAAAATTTTTCAGCATTCATCTCATTAGGCCAAAAGTTTAGCAAATCCACCTCTTCATCATTAGATAATCCTAAAAAGTATCATATATGCTTGAGTTCTATCACATGAATATCTCCATATACTTGGAACGTCATGGTGGAAGAATTCTTATCTTTATCCATCTTCATAGTGGACAAGAACTCTATTGTAACATTTTTAAATGTTGGTTCCTTGATCTAAAATGACATGAACCAAGTCTTATCTAGCACAATCGACTGAATCCTTTCATCCATCCCATATTCTTGTAATAGAGCCCAATCCAAATACTGATGATTCATGAATGTCATCATTTGCAGCTTTTTCTTCCTCTCCTTAACATACTCCTAATTTGATAGCAAATATTTGCATTGGGTTCTTGAAGATGATGCTTCAATAGTCTTTTGCTTCTTTTCTCTTTGGTTAGAGCTTTTTGGGTAACATTCTTGATGTTGAAGAACAAATCTGAAAGATGAGAGCTAATGGGAGGTTGGAAGATGAAGAGAGAGAGAAGGTGTGTGTGAGAGAGCAAGGGAGAGTGAAAAGGAAGAGAAAAAGGTCGACGAAAACAAATAAAGGGAAAGGAAAGAGCAAACCCCGACATTTGATTTATATCGGGACTTACGCCAACTTACAACAACTATATGCCGGTGGCGTACATGGTCAGCCTAAAAAAATGCTGAGACGAAAAGCCTCCTAAAGGCTAGTGGCCTTTATTTCAAAATTATGCTCTTCTCTCTCTCTCTCTTTTCTTTTTTTTTTTTGGCATACATGGCCAGCCTTAAAAAAAAATGTCAAGACGAAAGGCTACTAACCTTTAATTCAAAATTTATGCTCTTTTTTTTTTTTTTTTTTTTTGCATTAGACATAGGCTGCCTCCCATAAAGCTTTTAATTTATAGTTACTAGTTCGACTTTTCCAGTTCTTATAACAAAATTGCACTATCCATGATAGTGGCATCACTATCCATGTTTTCCCCTTCAAAATAATGCTTAAGAAGGTAACCGTTTACCTTAAAAGTGCAATTGTTTTCTATCTTCAACTTGACTATATCATAAGGGAAAACATTTGCTATCACAAATGGCTTAGACCATTGAGATTTTAACTTACCCGAGAACAACTTCATCGAAAGTTGTATAATAAAACTTTTTGATCTGGTAAAAACTACCATTTTTAGATGTTCCTATCGTGCCATCACTTGGCTCTCTCCTTATATATCCTACCATTTTCATATGCTTCTTCTCTAATCTCAATCATCTAGTTCAGTTGGAGCAACCTCTTTTCACCTGCAGCTTATAAATCAAAGTTAAGGTATTTTATGGTCTAGTATGCCTTGTGCTTAAGCTCTACAGGTAGATGACATGATTTACCATAGATAATTTTGTATGGAGACATTCTTATAAAGGTTTTAAAAGTTGTCATATAAGCCCACAATACATCATTAAGTTTCAAAGACCAATCTTTCCTAGATGCATTGACAGTCTTCTCTAAGATATGCTTTATTTCCCTATTGGACACCATAACCTGTCTACAAGTTTGTGGATGATAAGGGGTAGCAATTTTATGAGTAACTCCATATTTTGATAACAATTTTTCAAATTGCCGATTGCAAAAATGCAATTCTCGATCACTTATAATGGTTATGGGTACCCCAAATTTAGAAAATATGTTCTTTTTTAAAAATGTAATTACAACCTTGACATCATTAGTCTATAGAGCAACTGCTTCTACCTATTTTGACACATAACCTATAGCCATAAGTATACATTTATTTGAAAAAGATGAGGGAAAAGGACCCATGAAATCTATTCCCCATAAATCAAAAAGCTCAATTACAAGAATGTTATTTTGTGATTATTCATGTCTCTTAGAAATATTGTTAGTCCTTTAGTATTGAGCATAAGACATAACATAGTTCCTATAATCACCAAATAATCTGGGCTAATAAAATCCACAAGATAAGATCTTTGTTACAGTTCTTTCTACACCAAAGTGGCCTCCTACTTCCTTAGAATGACAATGCTAAATTATGCTAAGCTGTTTAGTTTTAGGAACACAAAGTCTAATTACTTGGTCAGCATAATATTTAAATACAACCTTGGCATCATTAGTCTGTAGAGCAACTGCTTCTACCCATTTTGACACATAATCTATAGCCACAAGTATATATTAATTTGAAAAAGATAAGGAAAAAAGACCCATGAAATCTATTCCCTACAAATCAAAAAGCTCAATTACAAGAATGTTATTTTGTGATTATTCATGTCTCTTAGAAATATTGTTAGTCTTTTAGTATTGAGCATAAGACATAACATAGTTCCTATAATCACCAAATAATCTGAGCTAATAAAATCCACAAGATAAAATCTTTATTGCAGTTCTTTCCACACCAAAATGACCTCCTACTTCCTTAGAATGACAATGCTAAATTATGTTAAGCTGTTTAGTTTCAAGAACACAACATCTAATTACTTAGTCAACATAACATTTAAATAGATACGGTTCATCCCAAAAAGAGTATTTCACATCATGTAAAAACTTCTTTTTCTTTTGAAATGAATAACCATATGGTGTGATTCTGCTGACTAGGTAATTAACTATATCAATATACCAAGGTAATCCTTATATCTTTACTACATACTACTATTCATTAGGGAACTTTTCATAAATGGGTGGCTTTAAACAATTAGATTCCAAACAAGATAAATGATCAACAATCATATTTTCAATTCCCTTTTTATCTTTGATTTCAAGGTTAAATTATTGCAATAGTAAAATCCAATCAATTAACCTAGGTTTAGCATCAACTTTAGTAAACAAATATTTCAAAGCAACGTAGTCTGTGTACACTATTATCTTAGAACCTATTAGATAAGGCCTAAACTTGTTACATGCAAATATAACTACTAAAAGCTCTTTTTCTATTGTGGCATAGTTTCTCTAAGCCTCATTCAAGGTTCTATTAGCATAGTATATTACATGGAATAACTTACCTCTCATCTGCCCCAATACTACTCCTACAGCATAATTGTTAGCATCACACATTAACTCAAAGGGGAGCTCCTAATCAAGTGCAATGATCATTGGTGCCGAAGTAAGCTTCTCCTTCAATAGATTAAATGCTTGCAAACAACTATTATAAAAAACAAAAGCAGAATCTTTTTCAAGTAAATTACAAAAAGGTCTAGAGATTTTAGAGAAGTCCTTAATAAATCTTCTATAGAAGCTAGCATGTCCTAGAAAGCTCCTGACTCCTTTGACTAAAGTGGATGGTGGCAACTTCCCTATTATCTCCACTTTTGTCTTGTCAACTTCAATCCCTTTTTTTGATACCTTGTGACCTAAGACTATTCCTTCTCTTACCATAAAATGACATTTTTCCTAGTTCAGAAATAAATTAGTTTCCTTACATCTTTTAAGCATACAGCTTAAATTAGTTAGACATGATTCAAATGACTTCCTAAAGATAGAGAAGTCATCTATACATATTTCAATAAAATCTTCTAACATGTCAAAAATATATAAACATCATGCATCTTTAAAAAGTAGTAGGTGCATTGCAGAGATTAAAGGGCTTTCTCTTAAAGGAAAAAGTGCATAAGGACATGTAAAGATGGTTTTCTCCTAATCCTTGGGTGCTATATGAATTTGATTATAACTAGAATAACCATCTAGAAAATAGTAATAGTCCTACTCTAAAAGTTTTTCTTACATCTGATCTATGAAGGGGAAGGGGAAATAGTCTTTACGGATGGCATCATTCAATTTTCTATAATCTATGCAAACTCTCCACCCAGTCATAATGTGAGTAGGGATTAACTCATGAGCCTTATTTTTAACCATAGTTATACCACACTTTTTAGGCACTACCTGAATGGGATTAACCATTTACTATCTGAGATAGGGTAGATAATACCTACATCCTACAATGTGAGCACCTCTTTCTTTATTACCTCCTTAAGAGTTAGGTCAAGTCATCTCTATGGTTGTACTATGGGTTTGCCCTTAGCCTTCAGCAATATCTTGTGAGTGCAAATCAAAAAATTAATCCCTTTTATATCATCAATGGTTTACCTAATGGCCTCCTTATACTCTCTCAAAACTCCTAGGAGTTGTTGCTTTAGATCACCTGTCATAGAAGAGGAGATGATTATTGGCAAAGTATCATTTGTTCCAAGATAAGCATATTTCAAATAACTAAGTAATGGTTTGAGTTTAAGCACCGAGGTTTGTGTCAATGTTGGTATTGGCTTCTTCTCACTGGTGCCTAGCTCCTCATAGTATTAAGTTTTGATTTTTGACACCTGTTCTATACATTCTTCCTCAGGCTCATCATCATTACTCCAATCATCTAGACCCCTAAGAACTGATTCCATGGTATCCAATCATGCTTTCTCTTTTATGGACTCATAGGTAATCTCATCAATAACGTCAATAGTGTAACAGGATTTACAATCATTAAATTTTTTTATGGTTTCATAAACATTAAAAGTTACTTAATCATCCATAACTCTTAAAACAAGCTTACCCTATTCCACATCTATTAATGCCTTATTTGTTGCAAGAAACAGTCTGCCAAGGATCATGGGTTCCTCTCTATCCTCCTCTATTTCCAAGACTATACAGTGGATAGGGAAGATGAAGTAGTCTACCTTTATTAAGACATTCTCTATAATACCCCTTGGGTATTCAATACTCCTGCCAGCAAGTTGCAAGGTAACATGAGTCTCCTTTTAGTCTCCAAGTCCTAACTTCCTGAAAATAGATAAAGTCATTAAATTTATACTTACACCAAAATCAATAAGAACTTTATCAAAATGAAAATTCTCTATAACATAAGGAATAGTAAAACTCCCTTGATCTCTTTGGTTTCTCGACAAGCTAGATAAATATTTTTGTAAGATTATAGAACACTCCCCTATAGGCATCACAGGTTCACTACCATCAATCTTTCTTTTCTTGGCGAGTAAATCCTTCATGAATCTAGCATATGAAGGCATCTACTGAAGTGCCTTTATAAAAAGAATATTGATTTGCAACTTCTTAAAAACATCTAAGAATTTAACAAATTGGAAGTTTAGCTGTTGTTGCTTTAGTCTTCCTAGAAAAGGGACAGGAGGAACATATTGTTTTACTTCTAATGACTTCTTCTTTGGTTCCTCTACCTCTTGCTTCCCTTTACCTTTCTTTACATTCTCCTCCTTTTCTTTAACTCGTCTATCAACTGTTTTTACTTACTTACCACTCCTCAACATTATAGCATTTACACCCTTGGGATTCTCTTCAGTATTGCTAGGTAAAGACCCTAATGGTCTATTACTCAACTGTTGAGAGATCTAATCAATCTAATTCTCTAAAGTCCGAATAGTAGCATGTTGATTTTGTAACATGGTGTTAATCTTTTGCATATAGCTCAACATGAGCTCTTCCATTCTAAACTGATTCTACTAATGTGCAGCATTCTAGGTAGGACCTTGCTTCTAGAATCCAAGTGGTGGTTTAATTGCATTATTCTCATTCCCCTATGAGAAATTTAGATGATTGTGCTACCTTGGATTGTATGTGTTTGAATAAGGTCCTTGATTACCCCGTTGGAAATTACTGACATAGTTTACTTGCTCTCCACTAGATGAAGCTAAGGGATTCCTAGATATGCACTCATGAGTTGAATGTAGTCCTAAACATATCTCACGAAAAGCAATGTGATTAGACTCTGGTGAGGTGAGTTTACTTACCTAGGTAATGAAAGCTAAAATATGAGATGTTAATTGAGACATAGTGTCATTGTCATTTACTAATGCCACTCTTGACTTGCCTCTCTTGATTTGCCAATTATGTGCACTGGAGGCTATCTTTTCTATCAATGCACTTGCTTCATCATAAGTCTTACCCATTAGTGCACCTCTAGCTACAACATCTACTAAAGACCTCAATGTCTCATCCAGGCTAAGACAGAAAATCTCAATCAGGAGTTTATTTGGCAATCCATGATGTGGGCATTTTCTGATTGCCTCCTTAGATCTCTCTCATACCTCATAATGTGACCCACCACTAAACTTGTTAAAGTTGGTGATATTGTTCCTCAATCTTATGATCTTAATTGGTGGGAAAATTCTCCTTAGAAATTTCGATGAAAGGTCAGCTTAGGTGGTAATAGACTCTTGTGGCAGTAAATGGAACCAAGCTTTAGCTTTATCTCTTAATGAGAAGGGAAAGAGCTATAATATGATGACCTCATTTGTAAAATTATTCATCCTCACTATATTGCAATATTGGAGAAATCTTACAATATTCTCATCGGGACTCTCATTTGGATATCCTCTAAACTGATTTGTCTAAACCATCTGAATGAGTGATGGTTTCAGTTCAAAGTTATTGGCCTGAATGGTAAGCATTCTTATGGTAGAACCCATAACAGTTATTGGCCTGAAGTGCTCTAGAAGCACCTTGTATTTGATTATTATTATTATTGCTTGCCAACTCAACTTCCTGCACTTCTCTCCTTCTTTTGTTCTCTCTTCTCAACTAATGCAAAGTGCACTCTATTTAAGAATCTATTGATAGAATTTCAGTACTTTTACTTTTATCATAAAACACCTATAAAGAGAACAAGAAACAACACACGCCATAAAGTATGCCTAAATTACCAATATAAATAAAAAGTTTAATATTTATAGTCCCCAACAATGACGCCAAAAACTTGATCTACTCAAAATATACATAAAAATATAGTGAATACTCCAACAAGTATACTAGGTCGGTATTAAGTAATATAAAGTGAGTAAGATTGTTTATCCCTCAAGGACTAAGAAACTACTAAACCTATAATAGCTCTTATCAATATTTAGGCAAATGAATTGGATTGTAGATTAACTAATCTAATGATTAAACTTAAGCTATTATAGAGAAAATCATGAGAATGTATCTAAAACGAAATAATCAATTGAGAATGAGGAAAAATAGAATCCACCATAGTTATGCAAATGAAATTGTTATTATGTTATATGGATCAATAGTTATGCAGTCATTCAAGTAAAATTATTATGCCTAAAAAATTGAGGACTTAAACCTCTAATTAATCGGTCAACTCCCACATCTCTAATTAACAGTGGACTTTAAATTACAATCATACATCTCTCAATGTTATGATCGACTAATGCCTTAAATTAATTATCCCTAATGTCAGCGAATAATTAATAAGAGACATTGTATTAATCCTTGGATAATCTCTAACTAATCTAATTAACATTGCTTCTGCATTAGCTAATTAGTTTAATCAGGAATTCTTAACATACCTTATATCAACTCTCGAATCAATAGTGCTTCTAATAATTATAACAAATGGAAAATTATAATTGAAATTATAGAAATTGCATTCATGAATTATCCACACATCTATTAACCATATAACATGACTACAATCATTATCTTAACTACCTAGGGTTTCATCAATTTCCCACAATTAAAATCTAGTTAGCTATGGAATTTAAAATAAAAGCACATGTCACAATTAAACTTACAAGGAAGTTCATGGTTGAAAGTAAGAACGAATTACAGAATTGCATAAACAATAATAGGATAGAAATCACCAATTCTATAACAATGATAAAGAAAACTCCAATTGCAAGAACTCTAAAAATGATCTTCACAACAATGGCAAGGTCTTCTTAATGATACACGAAACTACCACAAAAATAACTCTCAAAATATCTCCCCAATTTCTTCTAAAACTCTTTAGGTTAAAAGGAAAATGCAAAAGTCCCCTAAAATATCAACATAACGTAAATTTATAAAGCAAACAACAAATGGCTCTCAATTGATTTAGGCTGAAAATCAAAGCTGGCTTACCACCAGCTGTTTTGACTGAAGGCCGGCCATAAAGGCTAGCGATGTTGAATGTAGGCCGGCTCATGGTTAGTAGTTTTAAATGTATGCCAGCTGTCTTCATTCCTAAATTCCTTGGCTAGGGCAAATTGATTCAAGCTTCCTTCAATTACATAAAACTCCTCCAAATTGCTCATATTTCTAATCTAAATCCTCTGAGACCTAAGATATCCAAATAAATATACTTAAGTACCATTTCTTAATGATTTCTATAAAATCAATAATAATTTAACATAAATCATGCAATGGAATATGAGTAAAATGTACATTCATCATGTTCTCCATTGTACAAGCCTCGATTTGGTGACCAAATTCATGAGTACGCAACGTTAAACTCCTCGGAACCCAAATTAAAGCTTGTGAAATTTCTTTGATCTCATGATGACCAATCAACATCATATAATGGCATTTTCTTGATTCTACATTGCATCTAATTAAACTTACTTGAAAACCTTGGTTGCTTTATGTCAGATATATGCTACTTACTGAGTAAGTTGTTGCTTATTTCCCTATAGTTACTTTGCGAGTTTCCTAGTGGATTTACTAATACTATCTCAAGTTCTAAAAGATTAGAAAATGAGGTCGGGGAGTGAGATTCAAGACTACTTGATTGGGCTTCTATTGATTTATTGACTTCATTAACTTCCAAGAAAAACTAATCGGGTCTCCTTAAGTGACTCCTAGTTTTCAACTGTCAAGCCAGATTTTTTTCTTAGTTTTATAAATTAATTTTCTTTAAATTGATCAATTTTAAACCTTATTCGTTTAATATTGACCCTTAACTAAGGTTTAAAGAAAATCAATTCTTTTATTTTCGAAAATATTTTGGAGTCACCACCCAACCGGAGTTTGGAATAAAAATTAAATTATAATCAATTAGGTGAATTGGTTATAATTTAGCTACTTGTTTTTTCAATAAAACCAATTTTTAAATAGTTTTAAGAACTAAAAAATTGAGTCCAGGGGTTGGATTCTTTAAACTTGTACGGATACCATTAACTTTCCAATTTTAGACTTAATCTTTTAAAATCACCTTTCAAAAGTTATCTTAGAAAAATGAAATTTAATCATCGGTTAACAAATTTGAACAATTTAAACTAAAGCGGAAAAATAGGTTTTTTCATTTTTTATCGTCGCTCCGTAAGTACCTACATACCGGTTATTCAAGATCAATGTACGTAGTTCTTTTACAAAAACTTTAGTGAGTGAGTTGATTTTAATTTTTGAAAAAAAGCTCTGGTTTACATTTTTTACCCAGTTTAATTTATTTAAGGAAATTTTTCAAAGGGTCCTAAACCAGATTTTATTTATGGAAAGTCTTAAGAAAAATGTCCTAATTTGAAAAGAGAATCGATTATTTTTATTTATTTATTTATTTTCTTCTTCTTCTCTTTCAGATTTTTTTTTATATATATACACAATTACAATCACATAAATAAATTTACAACAAAAAACACAAATAAATAAGTAACAACAATATATATAAAAAAAGGGTCCCGACCAATCTAAAGAGATGCCGGAGCTTGTGGTTTTGGATGCGTGGGTTGGGTTGGGTTGGGTCTTGGATCACGGATAAGGCAATTGGGTCAGAAGAGGAAGGAGAACACAATAGAATGAGGGGCTCAGACTAATGATTTCCAAAGGATATTTTAAGTGGGTGATTGAAGTTTCATGTGAAACTTATTGGAGAAAGGGCCAATGGTGGTGGTGTAGTGGCTTTTTGTGGCCGTTTGTGTGGTGATCAGAATTTGATGGTTGAAGGTAGAGAGAGAAAGTGATGGTGGAGCTTGTTGGTGCCTATTTGAAGCAAAGCAAGTGTGATTTTAGGGATTTTTGGTTGTGGGCCGACTGGTATCATGAGTATTTCTATCCTAAAACTACCAATATATGGTGGTTTTAGAGAGAGAAAATAAAGCTCATGTTTAGTGAGAGAAAGTTGTGAAAGTGTGTGTTTGAGTGCCTAAGAGAGAGTGTGTTTGAATGCCTAAGAATGATTGATTCAAGTTAGCCAAACCCTTTTTGATAGTTTTTAAGATCCACTTAAGCTTGGAAAGTCGATGGTCACTAATTTGAAGATTTTGCAGTATGGGTATTGACCATCTTTGATTTAGAATTAATGGGTAGTGATAAGATTCAGATGAAACAAAATGCTCCTTGATCTTCGTTATTGCTTGATATGCTCAGTAGATGTTTCGATTTTCATTAAAGAGGCTCAAATCAAGCAAATCCATGTTAGAGAAAAATCTGTATATTTGAATTTTTTTCTAATCTTAGAGAAAGTTTGAGAAAAGGATAGAAAGTGGACACTATCAACCAATCAAAGGCTAACACGTATCCACGTTGCTAAAAGAAACAAAAAAGCACCAAGTATGTCTCCTAGGAATCGAACCCTATACCTTATAGATCTCTAACATATGTCCTTACCAACTATGCTGGTTTGTTCTCATTTAATCAATGCGTAAGACTTTATTTAAAATAACATCAAACCTTGGATTTAAAAACTGCTAATCAAATTTAGGCCTAATTAAAACCCTTAGTAACCAACACTCAATAAATTAGAATTGTGATGATTTCCATGTGCAAGGTAAATGTACATATGTTAAGATTCATTTTTTAAATTACCCTTTTAACTAATTTTACAAGCACCAGTTTGTTGATCACGTGGTTAAATTGATTTTTTTTTTTCATAAGTCAACGAATTTAAGTCTAATCAATGCACTATTTGAAGCAATGATTAGCTTAAATTAATTTCATTTTTATGAACTAATAATATTTAAAAGTAACTACTTTTTGAATATTAAATTTTGAAGAAAAAACAAAAAAACTAATATTTTCAAAGGTTGCTTAGAATCCTTAAATTGCTTATGCACATTTTGACTTTATTTGACCTTAAAAATAAAATGAAACTTCCAGTGACTCGAATACCCCAAAAAAAGAAAAAGAAATGCTATATTTCTAATTTTTGTATTTTTTTAAATTATTTTTTTGTATTTTCTAAATTTCTTTGTATTTTTCTAAATTTTCCTTTTTTGTGCTTTTTTCTATATTAGGATCCTTTACTTTATTCTAAAAAATTTTTAAAAATACAAGGAGACAAAAATTGGGTGTCTACATCAACTAATGGGATTTTTTCCATGCTTTGAAAGCTTGTGGTTTTCAATAAAAGTTTTGTAGATATTATATCTTTTTGTAATAGTGTACGCTCTTGAAATTTTTAGTAAATTCAAGGTTTCATACTTTATGAAATTTGTAAAACTTGATTTTTCCTTAAATATTCAAGCTGTAAAACTATTTTCAATAGCTATTTTAAAAAGTTGTACCATAGGTTAATTTCTACCAAGTACTGAATGAGACACTTTTAAGCAACGGAGTGATAAATGCTTTGTGTAAGCTATATCTACATTAGCAACTAAGGTGGCTAGCTTGTAGTGTAGGTTGGCTTATATGGTGGGTCTGTTATGGCTCTTTAGTTTAAGGTGTGACAACAATTAGGGAGGTTTCTATGGTAATGTTGGCAAAAATGTGTTATTGAAAAACTGGCCAATTTAAATGCTAACCTTCTATAACAAATTACTTTGGCTAGTATTACGATAATGTTATATTGCCAACATTTTCGTAGAAAAATCCAAAAATTAAGGGTAAGTAGATAATCTTATTGTATAGGATATCTACTTGGACCTTACATAACTTGATAGGTTATGGATAGGTGATTTAGGCTACATGGTAGGTTTTGAGTAATATTTTTCTAGAACCTATTCTCACAAGGCAAAGTATGAGTAAGAAGTGAAGGTGCCATATACTCACTTTGTAACCTATACTTTGAAGCATATAAGGTACGAGTTCCAAGATCCTCCTCTATAATAGTAATTAAATAAATTTGAAAAATAAATGATACCATATCATTAAAATAAAGTAAAGCCCAACATATCGAAAATGCTAAACTAAATGCTTGTCAATTCCTTCCCTTTCATTTTTTGTCTTTAGTCTTTACTCAATTATTGTTTTCTTTTTATTTCTTCCTCCTTTACTAAATCCATCATCTAGTAAAGTTTAAAAAAGGGGAATATTAGTTTTTAGTTTCCACTTCTAGCACCACCTATTAGTAAAAAATAGTTCATTACTTGTTTTCTATAGTGACATGGTTTGTTGTTTTATATTTAACAAAAAATTTGGTATTATAACTAGAGCAAAATTTGATTTTCTTAAAGTGTAGGGAGGTTATTTTACCGATGCATGTACTTTGGGGAAGAAAAATGTTGTAGTTTGAATTTATGGTTTGTTTCATTTTTTTTTTATTGTTTTCATTTTCCCATGGTTAATTGTTTGATCATATGATTATTGTATTCGCAATTATTGAATTATATAATCTTGTGAATTTTTTTATTTAAATTTTAATAAATTGTGTAAATCTTGCATTACGTACGATACTTAACACTTTCATTTTTAAAAAATGTGTGATTATTCCATTAAATATCTCTACAATTTGGTTATTACAAAATGAATATTTTGTTTACATAAGAATGTTTTGTATAATGTTTTTGTAAAAATTCGTCTATAGTAATAATGGTTAAAGAACCATTTACTGGAAAAAATTGTTCGAGAGTAAATCTTAATAGACTTCATTCGTTGCATTATTTGAAATATTGGTTAAATTGAACAATTGCTTTTGAAAATAAAAGAGGTCAGTTTTGTTTTATATTCTGAAAAAATAGCCATATTGAAATTCGAAAGAAAAAAAATTAAAATATCTATAGGTTCTATAAGGTATCTTGCACCTTATACGATTTATAAGGTATAGGGTGACTCTAAGGTACCATCAAATAGGGTATGAGTAACAAAGTTTTGGTACCTATACCTATATGATAGGCCCTATACCCTACCTACACTATATCTTCTCACTCTTAGTAAAAATATACAAATCTATAAGAAATGCAATTTTAACAAAAAAAAGTGTAATTTTTTTTTTAAAATTAGTTTTTATGAAAAGATGAGAATATGCAAATTTTCTAAAAAATTGCAATTCTAACAAAAGATGCAATTTTTGTGAAACAATTGTCAATTATATCAAAGATGCAATTTATTAACTAAAAAAAAAAATGTAATTTTCACTAAATAAGCCAAAAAAAAAAGTGATATGCAAAAATAAGCAAAATAATCAACAAAATTTGACACAAGATCTACAAAAAAATTCATGTTACTAAGGTTCTACCCAAAGTACTAATTATGCAATTTAAACAAGAAAGCTAATATTATACACCATATTCACAAATAAAAAAAATGTCAAAAATAAAAACTAATATTAATAATCCGTACTAAAGAACATACTAAGTTAATATAAATTTTACTTGCATATGAAAATGAACTAGTAAAACAACCTAAAAGAAAAGAAAAAAAAAATGACTTACCTATTATAGCAAGCACACATGTTAGACTAGTCTGAAGAGGAAAAGAGCATGGGTTAGGTCATCCATAAGTCGTAGGTTAGTTTCCTTCACCTTCCTCTTCCTCTTCTTTTTCTTCTTAATTCCAATCCCTGAAATGAATGGGAAATTGCACTTTCATGAGAAAATTATTGACAAAACTAAGCTTAAAACAAATGCCTCATATTTTGGCAGTCCTTTAGGTGGTTTTTAAAAATATGTAGCAATGGCGGATTTTGTGCAATTCATATGAAGTTAGTTTTTGTTGATGTAAGGGTGGTTTTTAAAGTTTTCGGGGGCTAGAAATTTATTAGTGGGGTTAGTTTTTGATAAAGGGGTCATTTTCGTAGTGTTCTAACGAAGGCGGAGCATAGCGGCTAGGGTCTGGTTTGAAGTTTGCGTGTAAGCCTTAGCTAGGTATGATATTGGTCACATTTGGTTGCATAGAGTGTAGTGATGTGGTTATTTTGCATAGCCGTGGAGAGTATGTGCGTGTGTGTTAGAATGGCTGATAGTGGAAGGTGGTGGAGCTTAGTGGTGCATGTGTTTGGTAGTTGGAAGGTCTAAAAGCGTGTTTTGATTCATTCCTGAGCTTCTCTTATAAAATTTTCCATCAAATCTCTTTAAGCTCGGTTTAAGTCTTCCATAAATATGTTTAAGTTTTATGTGAATTTGCCCAATCTCATTTGGATATATTTTAACCTAATCTTTTGGTATATTTGTGAGTTTCATCAATGATTTATTCATGATTTTGCAAAATCTACTAAAAATTTCCATTGATTTGGCCTAATTTGATGTCCTTGGGCATGTCCTAGAAGTTCCATAATTTTCTTTCATTTTCTCTTACATTCTTGGCTAGGAAAAAAAGAAGAAGAAGAAGAAGAAAGAAAGAAAAAATAATAATTTGGGTAAGTGGTCACATGCTAGGCACATGATATGTAATGCAAACTGACCACCTACTCCCCCTTTGTGAACCCAAGATTTGAACCCATGACCTTGAGTTCGATGCCTACATGATTAACTAGTTGAGTTGAGCTCATTTCCTCAAAAGCTTATGCATTTAAATTGCATTTAAGCTCTTTATGCTAGGTTTAACTTTATTTTTAATTTTTAAAATCAAGTCTAATCCATTCCAAATTATTTTAAAATGACCTAAATGCACCAAAATATGTATTCCAAATATTTTTCAATACAAATTTAATTTGATAAATTCTGAGTCTTTGTTTTTCTTCTAGTCAAAATTATTTAAAATTCAAAATTTAAATTGGACGAAATTCGACTTGTATGAGTCCAATTTTTTAACTAGACTCTTCTCAAATAAAAAAAAAAAAAATTTCTAATGCAACCTAATATTTCAAGGACTCGATACTTACTAAATCACATGTATGTATTTTAAAATTGTCCAATTCGACCTTAAATGATTAATTAACATTATTGGAACACTTATGACACTTTTCTTCTTTCTTCTTTCTTTTTTTTTTTTTTTCACTTTTTTCAAATTTTATATTTTATTTTATTTTTTCAAAATTTCTCATTTTTTGTGATTTTCTTATTTTTGTTTTTGTTTTTCTATAAACTTGGCAATAAAATAAAATAAAAGACAAAAGGGATGGAAAAAATGGGATATCTAAAACTGTTCCTCTTCGTAGTGAAGTTTGAATAAAATTTTGCTATAAAGATAAAAAGAGATTTCTATTTTTCCTAAGTCTTGACTTAAATTGGTAGAATAATGAATTTTAACTTCAATGGTCAAATAATAAAGGTCTTAACTTGAAAAGTTAGATAAGAAAGGTCCTGACTTAAATTAGTAAGGTAGAAAAACTCTAAATGGAAAAGTTAGATAAATAGTGTCTTGGCTTGAAAGGATGAGCATCCTTAAGAGGATAACTTTGTTAAGAATCTAAAAGTTAATCCTTGAATTGGATTGATGGGTATCCTAAAGAGGGATTCTCTTCGAGGATCTAAAGATAACCCAATGTTGGATTTAGGTATCCAAAAGAGGATGATTCTCTTCAAGTATCTAAAGACAACCTTATGTTGGATTAGTAGGTATCCTAAAGAGGACGGTTTTCTTTAAGGATCAAAAGATGAACTGGGCTTACATTGGTGGGTATCCTGAAGAGGATGATTCTTTTCAAGAATCTAGCTAGTGAGGATGATGATAGCATGCTCTTGGAAGTATGGCCTCAGCTTCCTCGCAACAATGATTATGGTTAGGGAAAACTTCTCTACCTATATATACCTAATCTCCAAGCCCAACAGTATATGACTAATGTAGTAGATTGGCTTGTGATCTTATCCATCTACTCGGACGAAGCAGGAGGATAGTGCTCGGTCATTTGTTACTAGCTATAAGTAAAGCTTTTCCCCTAGGACTGGTTTGGAGAACATGGATGGGCTAAAACGGTTTGACATTCTTTGGTCTAGTTAAGCTCCAATGGGTTCTTCAATAGCTTGAATAACTTGTAGCACTTGTTAGCACTTCAAGACATAAAGCGGTTGAGTGTGGTGATCTTACTAGTGAGCCATTGCACTTCCTTGATAGTTCAAGGTCCTTCATGTTGCAAACACCTTTGATCTTATTTATATTGGCCTCAATGCTACACTTTATGACCATAAAGCCATGGCACTTGCCTGAGGCCACCCTAAAGACACACTTTTGGGGGTTGAACTTCATTTGATATCTACGAACAGTGTTGGATGTCTCATGCAAGTCCTTAATGTAGTTGGCTTTTTCTTTACTCTTGGCGATCATATGGTTGATGTAGACCTTAACATTCCATCTAAGTTATGACCTAAAGATAGTTGTCACTAACCTCTAATATGTCGCCTCAACGTTCTTAAGATTAAATGACATGACTTTGTAGACGTATGTACTAAAATCGATGACAAAAGAATGTGTGCACTTTGTCTTCAAGAGCCATGTGTATTTGATTATAGCTATCTAGCCTAATTTTTCCCGACTTTTTATAAGTTTTCCATAAATTGATGAATATTAAACTTTACTCGTTCAATATTAATTCTTAACTAAGGTTTAAGGAAAACTAAGACATGTTTTTTAAAAAAGAATCTTATAAACTTTTGGAGTTGTCGCTTGATCGAGATCGGAAAATGACATAGGTCAAAACCAAATGAGTAGATTTGGTTTTTATCTAAACACTAGTTTACATGGGAAAATTGATTTTATTAAAAGGTTTTTCTTTTTAAAAAGACCAGAGATCAAGTCTGAGTGTTAGCTTCTTTAAACCCTTACGGGTACTATAAACTTTCCTAATTTAGATTTAATCCCTTAAAATAACCTTTTAGAATAAAAAATTGACATTTAAATAAATTTTTTTTTCTATTTTTTACTAATTTGAGTAATTTAAGCTAGGAGTGTGGGTTAGCTAGCTAAGTGGTTGAATTTGCTCAAAAATGCCTTGACCTTGAGGAACTTAAAAGAGGGAGATGAGACATTTAGAGAGAAAGAGAGTTGGAGTAGGTGTGTTTGTGATCACGGGGAAAGGAATTGATCATGGGAAGTGAAGTAGGAGGATATATTTATACTTTTACAGGCATGAATAAGCTTGAAAAGCAAATATGCATCATGGATTCTAAGGTTTATGATCAAGCTTTGATTTCGAGTTTGACTGTCGATTCAAGTAAATTTTTGGTCAAAAGCATGTCTTTGATGTCCATCCTTGTTAAAAAGATCAAATGGAACCTTCGATTTTTAATAAAATGCTCCAATCAAGCAAAATCAAATTTGGAGGAAAACTTAGGTACACTCGAGAAAGGAAAGGAAACAACAAGAAAGAGAAGGAAAATTTCAAGGTCAGCTAATAAGGTGTTGACATGCAACAAAGAAAATAAAAAATAAAAAAAAATCAAGAAAATAATGTCTAATGCTTACAGTAGGTTAAACTCATGACCTATGCTTTCCTTGCATGCCTATGCTTTCCTTGCATGTGACTTAACCAGCTGGGCTAGCCTTTTTCTCATTAATTAATTGCAACCAAATTCATTTATTTAAATGACTTGAACTACCCTTATATCAAAAAGGTTGATTCAAGCCTAATTAGACTTGCTCTCATTTATTTAAAATCCAAAATCTTCTAAGGGTAAGTCGAGTACACATATATGAAAATTCATTTTTCAAATTGAAACTAGTTTAAAGGTTTTACGAGCATTGGTTTGTTGCTTGCACGGTTTATTTAAAAAGTATGATTTTTTCATAAATCAACTAATTTAAGTCCATTGAAGCATAAGTTGATTTCATTTGTACGAACCAAAAATATTTAACATCAACTATGATCAAAATATTAAGTTTTCAAAAAAATTTAGCATTCTCAAATACAACACATAACCATTAAATTTTCTCTCTTTTTTAATTTATTTTTTCTATTTTTTTTATTTTTTGTGCCTTTTTCCTAAATTAAGACCCCTTACCCTATTCTAAAAATTTTTAAAATAAAAAGCGAGTAAAAATGAGATGTTTACAGCTATTCCTCTTTGTGGTCAAGTTTGAATAAAATTTTGTTATAAAGACAAAAGAGATACTATTTTTACTCTACAAGTAAATTTTTCTTAAGAAGCGCTACAACTAATTAGCTATCTTAGGCATGGTACATTAGGGATTTAATGAATGGTGAAAGGTAAAAGAGAAAGGAGGCGTCTAAAAGTTGGCTGAGAAACTGAAAGAGGGTAGTGCCCCTATGGGCTAGCAAGAATCCTACAAGAATTTGAAAAACTTGTCATGCCCTTATGAGTTGACTAGCCAATGTGAACCAATGAAGCATTCCTTAAGCTGGCTAAGACCCTAAATGAGAACCCAGTCATGCTCTTCTAAGCTGACTAACCTATGTGAAAGAGCAAAGTGCTCCTTTAGCTAGCTAAGACCCTAAATGAGAACTTGGTCCTGTTCTTTTGAGTTGACTAACCTAGGTGAAAGCATTTTTGATAAACTAACAACCCTAAATTGGAGTTAATTTGAGAAAAACCTAGGAGTGCTCCTCTAAATTGACTATCCTAAGTAAATGGGTGAAGCGCTTCTTGAGGTTGCTAAAACCCTAAATTGAAACCCTGGTTGTACTCCTTTAAGTTGACTAACTTAGGTAAATAGGTAATGTACTCCTTGAGCTAGTTAAAACCCTAAATGAGAAACTAATCGTACTCTTTTAAGGTAACTAACTTAGGCGAGAGCATCTCTAGTAAACTAGCAACCCTAAATTGGAATTGATTTGAGAAAAACCTAGAAGTACTTCTCCGAGCTGACTATCTCAGGTAAATGAGTAAAGCACTCTTTAAGCTAGCTAAAACCCTAAATGAGAACCTAGCCATACTCTTCTAAGCAGAGTAACCTAGGCAGAAGAGTCTTTGGTAGACTAGCAATTTTAAATTGGAATCAATTTGAGAAAAACCTAGAAGTGCTCCTCTGAGTTGATTATCTTAAGTGAACAGTTAATGTACTCCTTAAGCTAGTTAAGACCCTAAATTGAAAACTTGGTTATGTTCCTTTAAGTCAACTAACCTAGGTAAACAAGTAATGTACTCCTTAAGCTAGCTAAGACCCTAAATTGAAAACTTGGTTTTACTTCTCTAAGTTGATTAACCTAGATTAATGGGTGAAGTGCGCCTTGAGTTAGCTAAGGCCTTAAATGAGAACCCGGTCATGCTCCTTTAAGCTAACTAACTTAGGTGAACAGGCGAAACATTCCTTAAGCTGGTTAAGACCCTAAATGAGAACCTAGTTATATTCCTTTAAGCTGACTAACTTAGGTGAATGGGTGAAGTGCTCTTTAATCTAACTAAGACCTTAAACAAGAACTTGATCGTATTCCTTTGAGTTGACTAACCTAAGTGAATGGGCAAAACACTCCTTGAGCTAGTTAAGACCCTAAATAAGAACCTGGTTATACTTTTTTAAGATGACTAACCTAAGCAAAAGCGTCTTTGGTAAACTAGCAATCCTAAGTTGGAAATGATTAAAAAAAAACCTGGAAGTGTTAATCTAAGTTGACTATCCTAGGTGAATGGGTCATGCACTCCTTGAGCTCACTAAAACCCTAAATTGAAAACCTAGTTGTGCTCCTTTGAGTTAACTAACCTAGGTGAATGAGTAATGTGCTCTTTGAGCTAGCTAAGTCCTTAAACTGAAAACCTAGTTGTGTTCCTCTAAGTTGACTAACCTAAGTGATCAGACGAAATGCTCTTTGACCTAGCTAAGACCCTAAACGACAGATTAAAGCCTGGTCATGCTCTTGTAAGTTGATTAACCTAAGAGAAATAGGTAAAGCACTCCTTAAACTAGCTAAGACCCTAAATTCGAAGAGGGGATAGCGCTTTAAAAGCTGGATAGAACCCTAAAAATAAATGAAAGGGGGGATAGTGCCCTAAGGGCTAGTTAAAACCTTAAAAATGGATTAAAATATGGGATAACGCTTTAAGAGCTAACTAGAATCTTGAAAGAATGGATTGAAAGATGGGACAATACTTTAAGAACTAGTTAGAACCCTAAAAATAAATGAAAGAGGGGATAATGCTGTAAGGGTTCGGGATAATGCTGTAAGGGCTAGATAGAAACCTAAAAATGGCTTAAAAGATGGGATAACGCTCTAGATCTAATTGCTTGAATCCTATCACTAATTCAAATAAGTAGCTTAAACAAGCTTGAGCTTAGAAACAACATCATATTATATAAAATTGCACAAATATATTTAACCTAGTAAAAAGAACCTTTGGTTATAAAAAAACAGTCTACATTCCTATTTTTCAAAAAACTAGACTTTGTATCAAAACATAATTGAAAATAAAAGTACAATGATTTTTGTAAAACATTCAGCACACAACATTTGTTGGAATAAAAACTAATATACAAGGAGCTTATGATAAGTCACTACCACCGCTCTTGGTCTATCTTGCACTTACTAAGCTTAATGATTCAGAATCTAAACAAGCTCCACCACCTGTAAAGCGTGAATATTCTGGGTTACTACCAACTCTATAAAGGTTTTCGGAACCCAACTCTATTGCTAAGCATTGTTTCAACTCAACCAACACAATGTTTATGTTAGGCCTTCGGATTCCAGGGATCGATGTACATGACATCGCTATCTCTATTGCTTTCCATGCAGAGCTGATTCCGAATTCTTCATGTAGTGTTGGATCCATAACTTTTCAAATATCTCCTCCATTAACTAATGGATTGACCCAATCCACTATGGAAATTCTTTCCCCTATGCCTCTTATTATTGCAGGGCGGCCAGTGATAAGTTCAAATAGGATTATGCCAAAGCTATAGACATCACTTGCCTTGTTTAAGTTGCCTGTTGCTTGGAATCTGAAGAGAATGACAGAAGAAAGTTATCAAAGTTAAAGTTATGCTGTAAAGAAAGTTGGGAAATTCCACAATGTACTTAGTGAAAATTACAATTACTTTTGAGTGTAAATCATCCCAAATTATAGTAAATGAAGCCATTAGAATTAAAATAAATTTGTCAATGATTTCCATGAAAGGCTATCAACAATTTCATTTTTATTACCAATAGCTTCATCTTTACTATTAATGGGCCTTATTTACTGTTATTTGGGATGATCTATCGAAACTTAAAAGTGACTACACTATATAGTCACCCTTAAGTGATTGCACCATATGTGGCATCCCCCAACGTAACTGGATGAGATCCAAGGGATACAATTATCTATTCTTTTTTAAGAGTGATTGGTAAAAATAAGTAGGATGATAGAAAACATGACTGTAGAACTTTCAAGTCCTTGGAACTTAATTCTCCTCTCCTTCAATTTAACATGATTTTGAGCAGTCAAGAGCAATAGTAATATTTCTTGATTATATTAACTATGTTTTTATGAAGTTGCTATAAAAAAAAAAAAGAAAAAAATATAAAAATAAGAATTCTTAAGAATTTTTTTCTATCAATAGATGAAATGAGGCTAACTACACACAATTCATTTATATTACTTACTCAGGATCCATGTATCCAAAAGTGCCAGCAACACGAGTAGTAACATGAGTTGCACTTTCTGTTAAGAAAGTTCTAGACATGCCAAAATCTGCTATCTTTGCTTGCATATTTTCATCTAATAAGATGTTTGAGGGCTTCAAATCTCTATGTACTATAGGAAGCTTGCATCCATTATGTAGGTACTCTAGCCCTACATCACCAAAATTGATCTTTGAAGTTGCTTAAGACACCATATTTTATAAGAAAATCTATCCTCTCTTTATGTTACTAACCTTGTGCTGCATCAATAGCAATTTGAAGCCTTTGGTTCCAACTTAACACCTGTGTTCTTGTTTCTATAGACAAAAGATTTAAATAGTTGTTAACTTATTGGTGAATAAGAGAAAAAATAAAAATTAACAACTAAGAAAAAGGAAAGATTAACAAATAAGGCATTATTCATTGGATGAATAGGTTAGCTCTAGAATACATTTCCTTCTAATTTTTATTACCTCTATTAAGATACAAATAACTCTATATTTTTTAGGCATATTAATAACCAACAAAGTAGAAAACCATGGAATTTAACAAATTTAAGCTCTTGTATGAGGTTGAGGTGTTTATAGAAATGGATTCTTATTTTATAACATAATGTGTTCTCAAACATGAGAATATATATATATACAAAGGTTATCATTGTCTCGGCATAAGAAATTCCAAGTTTAAGCTCATGTTGATACATTTCATCTCTAATTATATAAAAACCATGTTACACACAATAAGCTTAAAACCTTAGACTAGATGATTGTGGATTTAAAATTTATCACAAAAAATAAATGGCTCTTATTTTATCCTTTAAAAGATGGAGTTTACTCACAGTCTTAATGTGGTCTAAATTATTTACTAAATCTTTCATCCCTTTTTAGGACATTTAATAAAAATATGGTAGTCAGTAAACTAAGTACAAGTAAAAGGTCATGTTTCAATTCCTAGAGTACCTGATAAATGATGTCTTAAGCTACCATTAGCCATGTATTCATATATGAGCGCCATATTTCCACCATCATAACAGTAGCCAATAAGAGAAACCAGGTTTTTATGGTGAACAATCATTAATAGTTGTGCCTGCAATTTAAAATAAATTTGCTTTAAGAATGAAATGAAATTGGTAGGTATAATTAAAAGTTCAATGTGATACACGTCAAGAGTATAAAGGAATGAATCCACATAATGATGCTGACCTCTGTTTGGAACTCCTTATGTCCTTGCAATGATTTTTCAACAAGCAACTTAACAGCAACTTTAGTTCCATTTGTTAGATTGCCAAGGTAAACTTTTCCAAAACCGCCTTCCCCTATTAGGGTTGTTAGGTTCTCTGTGATTTGCAAAACTTCATTGTAGCTGAAAGGTCTATTCCTTGATTTTATAAGGCCTTCTTTCTGAAGATTTTTAATAATATCTAAAAAAAAATGAGAAGATAGGATCATACACTTCAATTAGATGATATAAGATATTCTCTAAGAAGTTCCAATCTCCAGTTTGCTTCGACTACATATTTCACAATTTATAATGACGCATTTTAGCTTGTCACTGTTTTCTTATTATCCAATGGTTTAGTATCTTAAGTAATATCAATACACTCTCCTTAAGCACATCTAACAAAATGATCATTGATATCGATATCTACATGTTTCAATAGGAATTAAACAAAAATTAAAATCTTACTTTCTCTCCTAGTAATTCTCCAAAAAAGAAGTAGTGCACATATGATGATTAAAAAGATAACCGCTGATGAAATAGATGCAATGACTGGAATAGCATATCGCTTCTTGGTGCTCTTCTTAACTTCTTCACAATGTTCTATTTGGCATAAAGGATTTCCTGCCAAGCTTTGGAAAAAAAAAAAAAAAAGAAAATCTAAGTTTTAGTTACTCTATGTTACTAACTCACCACAAAAATCTAACATTAAGCATATTGATTGTCTCTAGAAAAATCAAGATTTAATGTATTTTAAATGTATCTTCATAATTGTATTGTCTACTTTTTAATGCATGGAAATGATGTAGTTTCTTTTTTCTCATTCTTGAATATTGAGTACCATTTGATGTTACTAAATCTTAGATAATAAACACTAATATTGTTTCTTACTGTAAATCTAATGCTCCATTCTGCAACTTATCCTTTAGTGTAGATGGAATTGGACCAGTGAAGTTATTTCCAGTCAAATAACTATATTAAGATCATGAAACAAAACAACAAAACATCCTTTTGGCTAAGAAACAAAGATTATGGATATAAGTTTGAAATAGTCTTAAATATAATGTGCTTCTATCACTTACAGGGTTTTTAGGTTTGGTAATTCACCTAGGAACTCTGGAATGGGTCCCAAAAGTCCATTGGATGATAAGTCCCTGATACGATGTTAAGAAATAAAACTATTAATATGAAGAGTTTATTCCATTTTTATCATCAATGCGCTATAGCCTCACACTAATAAATTAAGGGACATTGACAAAGGGATATATTGTCAGGGTACACTATTGAACATATAATCCAAATTTAGATCCACAAACAATTGATTTAAAAGATTAAATTTATTAGATTCATCCTATTTTATATTTATCGATTAACATTTCACTTCACTTATTAGTTGAGAATTAACTTGAAGTTCATTAAGTGTATCACTTAACTAAATAACAATGAGACAAAGTTTATGGGGATCAAATTCAAGAACTTACATTTTAATATTGTAAGAAACTTTAGATGTACAACCAATTGATTTAGAAGCTTAAGCCTATTAGAGATTGATGACAATAGGAATGACTACAACAAAAACTTACAAGGCATATAGTTCATTGAACTTGGAGAAAGAAACAGATATCTTCCCTATCAAGTTGCAAGAGCTCAAGTTCCTGTTTATAATATTGCCAAAGAAGATCAATTTTAGCCTTATTTAAACATTCAAAAAACTGCCATATTAGTATAAAATATCAATGGCTCCACAATAGAAAGCTAATCTTTTTAATTGGATCTAAGGTTATACGTTGATTTTAACTTTAAATTACCTTAGATATTGATGTAACTAGATACTTACAATGAAACAATCCTTGGAGGATTATTATAGCTACAATTGATTCTTTCCCATGCAAGATTCTTTGGAACACATGGATCACCTTGCCAATCCTTTGGTATAGCATATGTCTTCTTAATAACTATGATTGCATCAACTGCAAAATCAAGAGATTTAGGCATCTTAAGTAATTCAACATAACTTATAGATCATTCCAAATAATTATTTGTACTATTTGATGGAGCTATGAGCATCTAGTATTAGGAAATATCATACCATCATCCAAAAGTGTAGGTACATTTGGAAGGTCAATAACTTTAAATAACTCTATAGCATTGACAATAGGAGGAAGCTCAGATCCTTCAGCTGCATATATTGAAAAGTTAACTAGATTTCCATACAGTGGTAGTGAGAGAGTCATTGGTTTCGCATATTCAAGAGTAATAACATTTGTTGTTCCATTATTTGTGGATACCATGACTTTCCTTTTCTGTCCATTTTTAAGTTGTTGGATTTCTGCAAAATGAAAATACATATGCCATATGGTAGTAGCTGTATCAGCCCCATAGATCTGATGACTTAAAGGAATGCTAGCATTGGGTGATGTGGCTGCTGTCATCAGTACTTGATCAGGTACTTTATAAATGTCATTCATGCCATTAGTGTTGAAGATGGACTCGTTTGAAACTGATGACCAATTAGGAAAATCGCTGAGACATGGACATTCCCATATTCGATCATAAGCATCATCAGGATACCTAACAAACACATGAGAAGAGATTACATACAATAATGATCTATTCTTATGCATGACATGAAATTGATGATATGGTTCATTAAGCACTATGACTTGGGGTGATTAGTGATGATACATTACGTGGAAGGGTGGTAAGAGTATTATCCTTCATATGTGACTTGTAGCTATATATATAAAAGGTTAGAATGCAAAAATAATGAGGTTGTCGATAATAATCTAGATATTCTTTGTCAGATATAATCTATAGTTAGAAAGTCATAGGACTAAATTGTTAGGAATGAATTTGGTGTAACAAAAATAAATTAATCAAAAGAATCATCTTATTGCTAGTGTAATTTATTAAATAAATAATAAAATAAAATATAAATAAACTAAAAAAATTTTAAAAAATAAAAAGAAAAAATCTAAACAACATTAAATAGAAAAGGTGATAATAATATATAATATTAAATTAGATTTATAAAAAAAAAGTTGAAAATAAAGAAAAGAAAAAATAAGGTAATTCAAGAAAAAAGATAAAAGAAAAAATTCAAGCCACCTTTTTATTTATTTATTTTTAATATTTTTAAGCAACTTGCCTTACCTCATCCCCAATGCCCGTAAGGCTAGTAGAGCCACCTATTGCTGGTGGGTACCTACCTATGATTGCTAGTGGGTTACGATCTACTATCACATGGTAGACATCCTAGCCACCACCTAGATTGAAAATTGAATATTTTTTACTTAAACTTCAATATTTTGTATTTATATATAACAATAAGAAGAATAAAGTAAAATGGATTAAAACTGGATACACATTGACAAAATTAATCTTATAATTAATCTCTTTTGAGTTCATGCCAATCATCCAATCTAAATCCATCGGAAACCTTTACTTAACTCCATATCTATAAAAGCAATTCTTCTTCTTCCTTTAGTCCCTAACATGCTCTCACTTTCACAATTCTTTGTGAATTAGTGTATTACAATTTGCAAATAATTTAAAATTTTTCATATGATTTTATCATTTAACATAATTGCAAATTATATATCATGAAAGGTTCCATGACCTATTATATAATAAATCATTATCAAATGTATCTCGAAATATGTTGGTTCAATAAAAAATTTAAATGACAAATAATAAACCAAAAAATGTTTTGATTTGAAGTTTTATCTTGTGCAACCAAAACTGTAAATGCATACCGATGGTTATTTGATAACTTTGATATGTAACTAATAATACCAAAGAACGTTTATCTAAATGATCTAAGCTCGAACTCCAATTTAAGCTCGCGAGTTAGCTCATTTAGACTAATAAGTCTAAGTAAACTTACTAGTTTTATATATATTACATATTATATATCATAAAAATCCAAATGCTAATATATATATATATATGATAAAAAATATAATATGTTATAAGATAATATATAATATATGATCTAATTCTTATTCACTATTCATTAATCTATATATATATATATATATATTTCTTCATTTTATATGCTTACGTTCATAGGTAAACTCTATATTAGCTCGACTTAGTTTGAGTTTTATTAGTAAATGAGCCGAGCTTGTGCTCAAGATAAATCTTGTTTATCTAAATGAGTTGAGCTCAAGTATTACTTGTAGATTCGATAAAAAGCTCAACTTAAGCTCGATAATTTCTAAATAAATCAAGCTTAAGCCTTTAAAAGCTTGGCCCATCTCAACTTGTTTGCAACTCTATGTAAATGTAGATAATTTTATGCTAATGTGAAGCTTTAAAGAAAAAAAAAATTATATGTTATCTGCAATAGCCATGTGCAATTAAAATTTGGAGTCTCAGACATATTATTATTTTTTTTTCTATTTCTTCTAATCTATCATTAGAATTTTTCATTATTTCATTGATTTTTGTGATACTTTTATAGTGATTGTTATTAAATAGTCAATTAGTTTTTTTTTTTTTCACTTCAGAAAATTGATAGACCAAAACGAAAATAGAAAATGTTAAAATTTAGGAACTAAAATGAAAAAAAAAAAAGAAAAAAAGTAAAGTTTTGGACACTTTACTATCATTATTCAATATTAGATAACCGCTCTTAAAAATGAAAACGTTGATTTATATCATCTCAAAAGGTTGAGGCACTATGAAAGTATACGTATTGCCATGTTATCATCCCAAAAAACAAGCAAATAACTTCTTATAATCAAATGGCATAATGAAGCACTAAATTAAAATTAGCCGAAAAAGTTGTATCCAACTTAACTATTCCTCATTAAATGACATTTACCTGACCCATTTTGAATTCGTCCCCATGTTAAAACGCCGCCGGCTATATAATGCACCTGCACCTAGTTGATAAAGGGCATTTTCTTGAATCCGTAGCTCCAATCCATTTATGAAAGGATCACCACGTCCTGTGTTTACAAGACAAACATGGACATCTCCCTCTGGAGGAACAATTTCTATCTCATAGAGAGCAAAGTTGGATATACTCTGTAATTGAACGGTGGCCCATTTATTTACACCAATATGCAAATCAAATATCGGTATCTGACTCTTGCCATCATAGTTGCCATAAAGAAATGATGCCATAATCTTGAATGTTTGGTTTTCACCTTTTTCAGGTCTCAAAGTATAACAATTTCTCATTCCATGTGGGAAGCTTCTTAAATTTTTCCCCATAAGTTGAATATTACTACTCATAAATTCAGGTGATACCTCCATATTTTCTCCAGAATCAACATATCCGGTATCGTTTTGGTACCATATTTGACGAGTATCGTCTAGGTATGCACTAGTTGCTCCACAATCGATATTTATGAAACCTTACATAGAAAAACAAGTTTTATTACAATGCTGCAGCATTAATTTGAACCTGAGATCCGTTGGTTGTGGAGTCTATGTTAACCATGTGATTACATAAAAGCTTACATATATATATATATACATACATATATATATGTATGTATGTTTGTACACACAGAATCCAAGTTTGTGACGGAAACACCGAAACCATGCATAAGACTAACCTACTTTGATTGCTTTAAATGGATTTTTACGAGTGAAAATTCTCATAAGGTTGATTAGTTCCTCATGCAAAAAAGACAGTCGATGGCATGCGTTCACAGCAGCAAAAACTGTACCACTAAAAAGGTTAAAAGCATATGTTTTGATCACATTAAATCAACATAACCATAAATAATTAATAATTAATATATTGCTCTATAATTTTATGTAATCATTTAATTAATTTTTTAATTGATACAAAAAATTATTCACTAAGACCATTATATTTTATTGGCTTGAACACCGATCTCTTAACGGAATAGAATAAGCTCATATGTATTTCTTATCCCCAAATTGTAATGTAATTAGAAAGGGGAAAAAGAAAAACTATTACTCGTGTAAATAATAGTTTAACATTATTACTTAAATTAGAAATATAAACTAAATAATTATATCAAATGGATGATAAATCAAACATTTTAATAAAATGTTAATTAGATTTCACACAAATAATACAGCATACAGAAAAAACTAATGTCTAAACACCCAATTTCCAAATGAAGCCAGTCAATGAAATGGAAATAAGATATGAATAATATATAAATAAAAATAAAATGATCAAAGAAAAACCGAATAAAACACCTAGTAAAATTGCAAGATGGTTATATATATATATATAACCTCTAGGATAATAAATATGTGCCAAAGAATGTTCAAAGTGAGCAAGAATAAATGAAAGATTTCTTTGTTAATCATTGTATAGTTACCTGGGTTTTGATTGGTTGCAAGTTTCCTCTGGGCAACCTCAGCAACGCCACCTAAATCATAGAAAGAGATGGTTACTCCAAGGAAAATAAGAGCTAAGATGCTGTTTTTTTCATACATTTCAGGTTTTATGATGTGTTATAACAGTAAGACGGATATGGTACGAGTACCATTTATATAGCAAGGATTGGTTATCATAATTATCTCAATTATATGTGCCTGTGTACACATTATTTGGTTCCTACTTTTTTAAGAATGGATGAATCACTAAAGTAACCTCATTAAAGCAGCTTTAACTAGGAAAAATAAAACAAAAAGAAAGAAAAAGAAAAACATGGCATGATAGAAGTGTAAATGAATCAAGCTAGTTTACAAATTACTTGATTTTTTATTTAAATTCCATTCAAATTTAATTTGATAATAGTTAAGTCGAGTTCAAACTCAAATTACTTGAGTAATATCTCGAGTTGAATTTGAGTTTTAGAATACTAAGCTCATTAGGATAATTTTGAATTTGCAATTCTCTTTATATAAGTGAGTTTGAGCTTGTTTAGGAAAAAATTATAAAAAGTTTGAACTTAATTAAGCATAATTGAACTAATTAAGTCAAACTCAATCTTAATACATACATTTAATGGAGCTCAAGTTCAAGATTTAGAGTTCAATCAAATTTGAGCTAAGCTAAGCTTAAGCATCAAGTTATTTTTGAGTTGATCTTGAACTCAAACTCAATGCTCTAGCAAGTTGATTGAACTTGATCACACCTCTACGCATAGAGCATTGCATAGCATAACTCTAGTGAAAAATGTGTACATGAAAATTTGGGTAAAAAGCTTTTAACTTTTCTATTTGTGCAATTATATCCTTTAACTTGAGCTATGCGAGTATAGCCAGCGTTGTACCATTGAAAGTCTCAAACCTTTAAAGTCGACATTTAATCATTTTGTGTAAGTTTCATTATAATATATATATATATATATATATATATATAGAAAGAGAGAGAGGGAGAGACATAAATATAAATGATAAATATTATCATAGCTTATCACATGTAATTAGAAGGATTAAATCCCAAAACGCCAGATCCTGAGTTGCCATGATATGTTGATGGTTATTTACTCACTGCCTTCTACTTTACGTCCCCTTTCAGTACCATGAATTGGAATGGATGGATTACGAATGGTATATAGTTGTTGGTCGGAAGTGGCAAAAGAAGCAAGGTGGTGGTTGGCTGCTTCGGGTTGAGGAGTTGTCTTTTTTATTTTTTTTTTCGTTTTTCCTTTCTTAGTTATTTTGTATCATATTATTTAATTAATTAAATTTAACAACATTATTTCATGAAATTGATTATAATAGATCTACTGTTTGAAAGTGAACAGAATATTTGATAGACCTAGCCTCTTTTGTATTAATTAGAAAACCTTCATGTTCCAATTATAAAAATAGTACATTAAGGATACTTAACTAGGTTAGTAGGTAATGCCAATGACTAAGGTTATAACCTTTCGAATATGAAATATCTAAAATACAAACAAGTTGAATTAAGATAATAAAGTATTAAGTTGAAGCTCAACCCACAATTTCAAAGCTTAGATTAAGCTCAAACTCAGATTGAGTTCAAATTGCATTCAATAAGCTTGAATTAGAATTAACTAAGTTAACAAAAAAAAATAGGAACTAGAATTAATTAAACTCATAAAAGTTTATTTTCTTAATATATTATCCTTCTAAACTAAAACAATATTAATATCTAGACTGAACTAATATTTAAATTGGATTCAAACTTGACTAAGTTTAAAATGTAATCCAGATAAATATTATAAAACTTGAATGTATCAAACAAATAGGAAAGATACTGGGCTAATTCGACAATGATTTGATTAATTTCCACCTATATGCATGGTCAGCTTTTCGTCAACGATGGTTCTATTTAATGTGGGATAAAAGGTTAAAGCACAAGTCATATTCCAACTACGTCCAAGGCCCAAGACGTGGCCTTTACTCCTTTCGTTTTCCAGGTAAATTATATATTATTGAAAAGGAAAAAATACGAAGGCTTTTGAGTCAATTGGCTTCAAGTCTTGGTCATTGAGAATAAAATAATGTAAAGAAGAATTCAAAATCTATTAGGCATCTATATTGATAGAGTGGTGGTCGGCTTTCCTAAGATGTTGCAAAGGAGTTGTGTATTTTTTCGTTTGTTCTTTCCATTTCACAATATGTGTGTTTAAGTCAAGAGATTCCATTCCTTACTTCATATCTTTCTTCTTTTGTTTGATAGAAAAGAAGCCTCTTCTATTGCTTAAATGAAAGCAACATAACTAGAAGAAAATTACAATTTTAACCCCAAAACTATTTATTACATGTAAATAAGCATTCTAAACTCCTAAATTTTACTTTTATTATTTCAAGGATTTGCAAAATGGTGAAATCACCCTAGACTAAGGATTGCTGAAAAGGATCTTGTGGACGGAATGTTAAATATGTATTTTTGAAATTTTTTTTAAGGGTAAAAGGACATTGTATGAGATTATGGGTTGTATTTACATTTGACTTATGTCTTTGAGGTGAATTTGCAATTTAGGAGAATTCAAATCATAAACCTAGAATATATTGAAAATAAGAAATTCATTATAAGATCGTAACTCGTATAAGTCCAAGTTAAAGATCCATAGAAATCATATTATTGATCCATGAAATTCCTATTCGTGAAGCAAAGAGTTTTTGATTGTCCTAATTTGACATTCGAAAATGTTAATATATTGGCATTAAGTTGTGTGTGAGTAGACTAGAGCAAATGACTAATTTCAAATATAAAGCAAAAAGGTAGGTGGATAGGTAATCCATTTACCTTTGACAATACCATCTATTATAGGTGTGTCATATAAGAAACCATACTCAATAGTAATATTCTTGATGGTTCATTTGGTTTAGTAACATGGGCTTTTAAAAAGCAAAATATAACCATCTATAACCAAATCTTATGCCTTTGCAAAGAAGCTTCTAACTTGCCAATTTATAGTTCCTTGCCTTTAATGTTCACTTCCAACCATTTGTTTTTGGGATTTCATCTTCTAATCAATACCTCTTGTTTTTATTAATATTTTTAATTCAGAGTTCTGATTCCATTCTAATTCTATATTATTGATTTTTCATTTCCTTTATTTTTATTATTGAGTTATTAGTTGTCTTAAGGTCTCGTTAAAAATCAAATATTTCTTTTGCAATTTTAAGGAAGTTGAGATTTAATTTGGTTGTATTTTGATTTTAGGTTGTCCGTACTTAATTGTCAATATATAATCATAGTTACCTAGAATTTGATAGGGAGGAGGATATTCTTGAATACCCACTATAACACCACCTAGATTACTGAAAGAGATGATTTCTCTATGGTAAAATATATAAGATAAGATGTTTTTTCCACACATTTTTTTTTTTTTTTTGGTTTTATGTTGTTATAACACCTGTGGTAGATATTTTATGGCAATAGGTTTCCGAAAGACTCAAGAGTCAATAAGTCATCGAGAGTCATATGTGTGGAAAATACCACGATTAAATAGCGTATGATGTTGATTTTTCCCCACCTTTTTTTGGTTTCATGATGTTATAAGACGTTTGAGGTAGATGTACTGTTTATAAAGTAAGGAAACGTTAATGATAATTGTACGGCATTCGGGCCCCAGGAAGACTCATAGTCTTATGTGTCTTATGCATGGAAAGTAACAATCAGGAATAGATAAGCTACAAATTGGTTCATTTTAAGTTTTGTTTAGATTTTATTTCTTATCTTATCTGTATGTATTTATTTTGTATCTATTTAAAATTTAGTATTTAAAAAATTATCTTATTTGTATTTTATTAGTTACTATTTCATAATTATAATAAAGATAGTAATTAGAGTATTAAAATTAAAAAATAAAAACTTACATACTTTTAAAAAATATATTTTATGTATTAGAGATAATTATTTTAATTAGTATTTTTATAAATATTAAAAAAATAAATAATAGATAAATTTAATTTTATTGAGATTGTTAAAGATTTAATTTTAGAAAAGGTTTATATTTAAAATTAGATTTTCGATCTTTTTGATATATTATTCTTACCAAATGCAAGATTCAAGTAAACACCAAATGGGACTATAGTTCACATTTGGAAAGAAAAAAAAAAAAAAGAAGAGTTGCACCTTATAGTTAGGCTTTTTAAGATTTGGAATCGCTTGTTTATAAATTTTTTTAATCTAAAAATTTGCTTCATATTCGGTTCACCATCTGAACCAATCTATAAATATCAGTATTATCATATATACGAAATGTATTTTCTAATAAGCATAGCATGTATCCAACGATAGGTCATCTACTCCATCTCCTGAGTATTACATTTCGTTGAAGAATCACTGTGGAAATAAAGGAGGTATATTTCTTAGACTTCGTCTCTCTGGAAGTTCTTAATTCAATATCTTTCATGTTTTTTTAATTAATACCACAAAGGTGGTTTTCTTACGTTGCAGGTGTTTCTAATAAAACCAATATGTCATTTTTTTTTAACCATTGGAAGATTCAAACTTATTCATCGCTAGGTAGAACAATGTTGATATCAACGGAATTACAACACCTCAACAAAGAATATGGCATGGCATAAAACACTGCATAGGAAGCCAAGACTTCCACTTCAATGCTAATTAAAAAAAGAAATGTGTGATTTAAATATTGGTAAATTGTGAAACCAATCCTTTTTAACTTGCAATTAAAATTGTACCTTTTAATTAGTGGTAGGGACATTATTCCTTAAATTGATCCAATTCCTGTTCGATTTATTACATCAACAATGGGTCTGCAAGTCCCGTCCGCCACGCAAACTATCCCCTTATTCATGCTTATATTATTGGTTCAATTATTTCTATAATCTAACATTTTAATACCCATAAAACGCTATCCATTGTGGAAAAATAACTACATAAGTTTGATTGTGGCATTTATCTATCTTATAGAAGATCTTATAAAACAATCTATTTCCGTTGTCTTACTCTTGAAAGTCATTTTGGAATATTTTTTTAATTGCAAATAACTCTTATATCCTTTTTATCTAGGTATCCATTTATCCTCTAAGCTTTCAAATGTTACAAACCTACCTTTTAAATATTGATAAATTGTTAACACAAATGATATTTTTATTTTTATGAAAAATTTTATATCATAATCAAAGTTTAGAGAAGTTATTTATAACTTATAAGATTATTTACTGATTTAACAAATT